>JAMPIV010019121.1:932500-1081400 GCA_024509875.1 Oreohelix idahoensis
AACAAAAGTCCCGGTTTGACTTGAACGACCCTCGTATATTCAATGATCGTAATTTCCAAATGTTAGATAATCTATTGAAGGCGCTAGCTGCCAAAGCAATTCTAGTATGGATTTCTCTTGTTGTGTCACCATCCTGAGTCATTTTACTGCCTAAATAATTGAAACTTTCAACTTTCTGTAGTTTTTCCCCGTTCAAGATGATATCAGTTATGCCGTGCAATAAATTAAATTTTAACCTGTTTATAGCATTACAATGCAGTCCATGTTCTGGACTTCCCAGGGTGAAAGGGGAAGAGGAGACCGAAGATACACATGGAGAAAAGGACTGGAGACAGGAAATTAAAGGGATAAAGAAGGCATGTAGAGATCCTGAAAGAATGGCACACGACAGGAGGACCTGGCATAAATTTGTTGAAGATCTATTCTCCTTTGGGAACTGAAGAATAATAAATGAATTAATCAAATTTTACCTGGAGACAAAACCGCTTTGATTCCATAGACTCTTCCGTTATCTTGTGGGCCATTACGTGTGTAGTTCATCCCAACCGTCAAGTCTGACATATTGTCAGTCACAATGTATACCGACATTTCATTGGTTGTTGTTTTGTAATCTATAACGTCACCCAGTGGCGCATGCCTGCGATTGAAAAGGGAGACAGTTGAATTAGGGGAGATAACCATTGTCTTATCACTGTGATGTGTATCTGTTACTTGTTTTAACTGTATGCCGTGATAACACGTAATAGATGTGCATATAGATCTCTAAGAATCTGCCATATACTGCTACAACTAGGACAACTGTTACAACACTGGTAGAATATAATAACTAATAATAATTCATAACTCTGGGGTGGTATGGCGTCCATCTCAAATTCTATAGGTGCCAGATTTGCTTTCCCGTGTAAGTAATATAATTCATGGAAATTTATGTTTTTCAGAACCAGTGGTTTTAATGATGTCATACTCCTCCCTGGTCTCCTGGGTAGGGAGATCGGATGCCTAGCCTTCTCAGATAATGACCCCAAAAAATAAATAAATAAAAGGTCCCGTGTGCAAGTTGCGCACGTTAAAAACCTCTCGGCAGTTGGCAGTCGTAATGGCCTTTTCCCTGGCAAAATTTAAAAATTAGAAACAAACCCACCACAAAAATATTTATACAATGTGTGATTCTTATATGCACACATTGGGATTCTCGGATGTGCTACGGAGTTCGTGCATTGTGCTGAGATCCTCTTTGTGTGATCTGAGGGAGAAGATCTGAGCACTGATGGAGTTGTCCGTGTGCAATGAAGATAATTCTTTAAAAAAACCCAAACCCAAATAATTCATGAATCATCTCCATTTTCACTCCTTATGGAACATGACCCCACCACGGCAGCTGGTTCCCCTTCACAGTAAGCTCCCACCTAAGCTGTCGTATACTATTGTAGCAGTGGTTTCTGTGGCAATTTGTCGTACATGATGAGATTGCCAGACCCCATGCACAATCTCATATTCGTCGCTTCTTATCATTTGGTTCTGGAAGCAGCAATCCTACTTTTTGTTTATCTCATAGACCCTCTGTAAGCGGCTACACATTACAATAAGCCTATAAATATATACTCTAGAAAATGCACAGTGTGAATAGAACAGCGGATAGCATGAAATCTCTGTCAGGGCATGCGCACTAGAATATAACAATTTATATACTAATAAATGATAGCATATAACTGAAGTAATTACTTACACAAACGTAATAGGCCTCTATTGTGCAAGTAATTTGTTTTTCTTCGCCTTCCACATTTTTAATGTTCTCATTATTTCTACTGCCCCGTATAGTTCCTGTATCGTCTTCGGTGAGACGAAGAAAGAAAAGGACTAAGCTTCCTCGAGCATTGTATGAGTAAAGATTTTGCTCGTTCTGATGAGCTCCCAATTGATTTAACTCAGTAAAATATTACTTTAATAGATCTGTTATAGGTATTTCAACTGACTGAGACAAACGGATACAGTTCAATCAAAATGACTAAATCAACTATAAATTTGTATATTTACAGATAACAATATTTAATAGTCAATTATCGTTAACAGTTTTAAAATAAATAAGGGTGGGGTGAATTTAGATAGAGGCTTTAAAATTTCATCACAGTTGATGGTCTGATTTGAAAAGTTCGTTATTAGAGAGTTCACTTTGCAGCTTTGAATGGGTACTTAGCAGCCAGTAAGATGTAGGTTGGTTTCTGCTCCGGCTGATGCTTGTTCTTTGCAGGTTATGCACTGGTTCACTCTCGTCACTGGTCAAGTCTGGTGGCCGCAACACGTCCCTCGTAGTATCATGGGTGACACAGTATAATCTACATAGAACACATATATGTCTTAGTTCTCGAAATACTACACAGGAGAGCGAGGGATGAAGTGGTACACATTCTAGTAATAACCAACACAAGTGAAATTCCAAATTCTGTCCAATGTATTCAAAAACCTTGGCCACAAAGTTACAATAATAAATAGTTAGCGAAGTGTATCACATTCGTGAACATCCAGATCAGAAAATACATTACATCCAGACAAATAACTACGTTCTCGCACTCGACAATTCAAATCGCCCATCAGCACCAAAACCCAAACACCGCTCTTCCCTGCACTAATCAGAGCTCCACTTGCATTCTCCCCTGACCTGCTGACCTCGCAGTTTCGTGTCGTCACGTTCACACCACTCTACTGACCACGACTGACATTACGTACCTGCTCCCAGCGGAGCACAGACAGTCCACAGCTGTTAATCATGCTGTGACAATGGGGTAATTGTGAAGATGGTCCAGCGTCTGTTTCGACCCGTCTGCTGTAGGTGTCTAGCTTTGACTGAAGACCACTTACGCCACTCACTTGTTCCACAGATAGCACCACCAATTGGTACCACCGATTAGTATAATTAAATAAGAGAGAAACAAATACCCTCCTGAGTACTGAGTTTCCTGACACAAAATCAAGTGTTCTCCCCTTTTCATTCCACCATTCTATCTGCCTCAGAACTTTACCCTCTCTGAGCATTACTGTTAATCCCAGTGAGCGTAAAACACCCATTGCATTTATATTGAACATGTTTACATTTACATATGCACTGGTTGAAAAAGTTAATATAATAAGTATGTACATCAGTTCTATTATCATCCACTTCCTGCTCCACATGGAACTTGGGACTACCTCTGATTTTTGGTTCTCTATGAAAAACCCGCATAGAGCAGTCACCAGCTCTTACAGTAGTGGTTCATGAAACCATCATTCTATATGATGAAGTTGCCATCCTCGTATGACTTGGTGTCGCATAGAGATTTATGATCAATAAATTTTTCTGGCACTTGTGTGATATTTCACCGCTAAAATAAAATTTTCCAAATTTATTACCCAAACTGACAACCGTACTTTTTCTTGACTGAAAAAGGTTGATTTCACATTGTGATTTGGGAGGGCAAGTTCGTCGTGCATTCATAGTTGACACGCTTACGACAGACCCGCCCTCAACCCCCCCCCCCCCGTTATTTTAAGTTTATAAGCAATAAAACGGTATTGAATTGGGACCTAAGATGCGTCAACAGTGCTCCACTACCGCGATAAAATACCGGGTTTCTGGTTCAAAGCTTGGTAGAGTCTAACCAGCTGTAAATGGGTACCTGACTCTGATCTTGAGTTAGAGAAGGCAACAGCAACGAGGACGGGAACAGGTGTCACGCATCAGTCTAACCAGCTGTAAATGGGTACCTGACTCTGATCTTGAGTTAGAGAAGGCAACAGCAACGAGGACGGGAACAGGTGTCACGCATCAGTCTAACCAGATGTAAATGGGTACCTGACTCTGATAGGGACTTGAAAGCTGATGATGATGATTACGATGACTAGCAATTCCCTAGACTTAAGGGTCTTTTATATTTGGACATGCGCCCTAATATAACCGACTAGATTGAACGGGACGCGCCTCGCCAACACGAGACAAAACTTTTAAAAAAAAAACATTCGAGTAAGTTGTATTTTTTCAGGATTACAAAAAATAAGGACAAAAAAGGGGACGGGATGGGTAAGAGATTTGTGACGTCGCGTCTACGGCCTAGACATTGCGATTGGATTTGCCGATTTAAATGCAACAGAAAATGGAGGTGGGGGCGTCTTTCTGACCTTAAGCACTGGTGCAGAAAAAATGCTGTCAGTGGCGACAGGACGATTCTCCAACAACTTCAGAGCAGAGGCAGAGGCCCTGAAAACTGTAGCAGAGGTTATATTGACAGAAGAAAGCGCAGAGAGAAGGGTTGCTTTCTTTTCTGATGCACAGACCGTAATTGCGGCATTGAAAAGCCAAAATAATACAGACCTGGATGATCTCAGAGTAGTGCTATAACCAGCTCCCCTCCTGGCTGCCTTTACCTTTCAGAGCAGAGTCAGGTATCCATCCACTTACAGCTGGGTAGATTGTAGCGTGACGCCACCATGTCTCCAGCCCACTACCTGAGTCGCGAGAAACCTGCGCTGAAACCACGGACGCCCTCATAAATGGTTGCTTGTCTAAAATAGAAGGATTGTAGTGGTATGACAAGAGGACGAGGCAAAAAATTTACATTAAAAAAAATAAATACATAATAATAATAATAATAATAATTGCCCCTTCAGTCATAACTGACCATGGGAATGCGCCCCCGAGGTGGCAGCCCTCAAATACTAACCCACAACCCCTACCTGTTAAATGGACTAATCCCGCGCAGGCGGAAAAAAAAGCCGCGCAGGCGGGAAAAAAGCCGCGCAGGCGGAAAAAAAAGAAAAAATTGTAAGGAAAGAGTACGGTTGTCAGTTTGGGTAATAAATTTGGAAAATTTTATTTTAGCGGTGAAATATCACACAAGTACCATTTTTCTATATTCTTTTCTTTTTCTACCCGTGTCCTCTACTTTATTATCGCTCTTTTATCCTTTTCCGGTTTTTCGCATTCGTTCGTTTGCGACTAAATATATATTTTCCCATTCTAACGTTTACCTGTTTCTTTTCTCTTACTGAGAACGCATTTTATTACGCCAGATGACAGTCTCTGCATGTGAGCGAATAGTGTGAAATTCGTCTCGATAGACATGGGATGGCTGACATATCGTCTAACATTTCCATCTGACACGGCGTCCTTCGGCCAGTTTTCGGCCTGAGGTGGGGAAAGCGCCAGACATACATCGCCCAGAATAGCCATATGTCGGATAAGGCGTTAAGACGCGTATTGACAGGTTATGGCAGGCTTCTGAGTTAATGTGAAGTGTTAGGAGAGGGGGAGATACCGGCGCTATTTCGGATTTCGAAATAACGTGGGATGCTTTGTCTTTTCATATATCCTAGCAGGAGTTTAAACGTGACTTCCTTCTGTTCTCCAAATTTGCAGTAGACAGGTTGTTTCGTGCTAAAGAGAATAAGCTGTATAGCGAAGTCTGAGTTTGTTTCGGAAATTTTGCCGAGCTTCTAGACTACCAATAAATATAAGCGTATCATTCTAAGTTTGTGCGATCGCCTGTAGTTCTGTGTGGAGGTAATTATTATTAATATCTATTGTGTTGAGTGATCTAGTGATAAATCGCTTATTTTTATCTTACTAGTTAGATTTCTGTGCAGAAGAAATTAATATTAAGTCTGTTATATTCGCTAGTCGACATGTTACAGTGGAAAGCAGAATATATTATAATTTCTAGCTTAAACTCATGCAGCTGTAAATGAATTAAATTAAACTGCGAATAATCAGTCGAGAATATTTTAACTAACTTATAACTGCACTGATTCATCATTGAGTATTGACGAAATACGTATGTATTTCTAATTCATGATGATTGATTTTATTTATATAACTTATTTCACGGGAGATTTAAATGATAAGACCAGCTCTACGCTGGCAGTTTATAATGTAAGTTATGACCGCGGAATAGTATGTATAGTATTTTATACGTTGTTTTCTCTTTATTCAGTGAAACTGGGGTGGCCCAACTTTGCCAGCGTTTTAGTACAACTGAGAGAAGAAACATTTTTTTTTATCTTTAACCACGTGGGTCTACAAGTTAACACATGTCTGGTAATTCTTTTGCCACCAGAAATAGACAGAGTAAAAATCTCACAAACGGTTCTAAAGACTAAATGCCTATACTGAGCCCATTGCGCCAGATTATGTTTCTTCACAAACTCTCATGTACATGCAGCTCTGTGGCGAGAAAAATTACAAACATTAACATTCCGACATTCTAAATACTTTTGGTGTGAACAATAATTATCTATTGAGAGAGAATTCACCAACAGGTCATCTTCCTAAATAAGGGAAACCTCGTCATTCTGACACTGTGTGCCCGCTTAAATCTAATTCTTACCTAAACTGAGTAAAGTGACAATAACTAAATCTGAACAAAATATCGCATGAAGAGGACGCTCCCCGGACCCACTGGATGGAACCAAGATCTGTAGAGCTGGGTATCCGCTTCATCAAACGAAAGCAGATTTATGTTGAGAGTGTCATAAAGTGCGCCAGACGGCGAACACCATCAAGACATTAGGTAAGAAAGTGAGACAGGGATCCCTGCTGAAAGAACAGAGTGAAAGTAGACTGGGTGATTCTTTTATGATAAGATGTGTACACCCACTTCGTAATTTCATTTTTTTTTCAAATTGTTGCTAACGCAGGTTCTTCCTCTCTTAGGATAGAGTAGAGTATCAATTCTGTTCTTAACCTTAAAGGGAAATCTTAGACTAAAGTATATGTATCCGTGACTCTTTGGGGCTATCACTTTTCTTCTAACAGGACTGTGGGCTAAACATCGATGAAAAAGATCATACCATTGGGTCTATCATTCTTGTAGCAATTCATTGACTTTATGACTATTTGTATATGTTTGATGAAATTTTATATGTTGTGATGGAAGTTTATTTTGATAATTAAACTCCACAATTAAACTTAATCAGTGTGGCGATGTCGTAATTTTTCTCTGAGAAAGTTCTGATGGATATTGGTCCCTTTAGAGTGTAGAATGATAGTGAAGGCTCTGTGGGAATAAGGATTTAGGAAAGTCAGGTAGTAGATTCACAAGTGCTGGGAAGAGTAAGGACAGTCTCTTATTACGACAATATTTGTCTCTCAAAAACTATTCCTACCACTCTTCTGAACAAACAATTGTTCGTCAGTTCCAGTCGCTCAGGCGCACACACCGATTTGGTGATTCTGACGCACAATGTACATGAATACAGACTACGATAACAAATATGGGGAATGTTTGATTTGGGCCAGCCGACACCAATGCTAATAAAGTTTTAATACTTTTATTATCATAAAAATCAAGTCACAAATAATTATCAATTTACAGTCAGAAATCAAAGGTTACAGAATACAAATATGACAAGGGGGAGGGGGGTTTTGAGGAGAAGTATCCCATACACCTTTTCCCGCTTGTATTTACTAACATAAAAGACCCAGTCTCAAAGACAAGGGGGGGTGATGATGATGATCAGAGATAGGCAATCTAACCCATGGTAAATTTATTACTCTGAGGCAAGGGGTTACAGTGATAAGGGGGTAGAGAAAAAGCTAGGGTTCTCAAATGTTTTCCTTTATCCAACAAATTTTACGGGAGGGGGAAATGAACACAGTTAAACGATCCCGCTAGGAGAAATCCCGTACAATGAATACAGTACACCTTAATACTAGGTCGAACTAATTATAAGGGTAAAAAAAAGATCAAATCTCCTTTCATTCAAAAACACGTTTGGCTGGCCAGCACACACACAGACTTACCAAATGGTGAATTCTGGCACTTCCTAGGAATTTTACAACAGCAGATAATACCGTAGAACAATGGAAATTGTCTTTTTATTTCTTGTGTGTCAGGCCCCAGATTTATCGAGGTGGGCTGGTAGCTAATAGTCTCAAAAAATCGCCAGACGGTGAAGCGTAAAGGCTACTGTTGTTTTTTTTTTTGATAAAAAAGTTCCTAATGAATGGCACAGGCACTTGGCTAAGTGTGAGGTATGGTGTGGTTTCTAAGATGGGCACAGCTGGTGGAGATAACTTTCTTTTGCCGTAATGTCACAACTACAAAACACTGAGATAGGTTCTTCTTCGGGGAGGGAGGGGGGGAACCACTGAATATACTTGACAGACAGTGTTCAGGTAAATCTATGTTCTTCTTCACAAAAAGAGAGCATGAGTAGAATATTGCTACTGGCGACTGTTCTGCTTCCAGTTTTAACGACTTTATGAATTAGTATTTTTAAAGTGTTTCTTGGGTGGCTTTGTTCTCAGTTAAATTCAGATGAGCGAGACCCGCAACAGGTCGCCACAAGTTTAGCTTTAAAAATGTTCATATGTCACTGAAGTAATCGAACTGGGTCGGCAAGGCTCTATACATATTCTATTGCTGCGTAATGGCTGCTTAAATGCTGCCTAATTGCTGGGATGCGAGGTTCGAAAGATTACTCTGGATACAAATACAAAAAACATGAAATGCAATGAAATCAAATTAAAATCTAACGCGCGATACATTTACAGTTATACTATTTTCTGCGCTCGCGTCTGTAATTAATAAATCAAGAAAAAAACTCTCCGTGAGGTTAATAATTTTAAAAGCACATCTATCTATACAGAACTAAACTGTATTAAAGTCACAATTCCCTTAACAGTTGCAAAATTAATTTTCGTGGCTGTTGTATTAGGAAATTAACCTATAGATGTAACATTTAGTTTGCACTGGAACTTTGAAAATGGGTTTATTTAATAAGTTTAAATTTACACCACAATCCAGTGAAATAAAAATGAAATAACTAGACCACTGATCACTCGAAGCTAAAGTATAAATTACCGTCTGCACAGAAAAGAATTCACTCCAATAGCCAACAATTTAGATGAAATCTAGCAGGAATTTAACTATATGCTAGTGAATCTTAGAATGCTGTCAGAACGAGTGATAAAGTTGCCCTTTTCAGATTCTGTATATATCTAACGGGAATGTAAGTTAAATGGGTCGTGTGAAAATTTCGCGCCTCTTCAGATCCCAGGGAAAGTCGAAGTTATTTAGCCGCCATGCTAACCGCGATGGCCCGACTGGCTTCCGATCTTCGTTCGTCTCAGGCTGCTCGCGCGAGGATGTGAAATTTCTGCGAGACTAGCCTCGTTCGCGGTGAGTTTCCTGATTCCTCAGATCGTATCCGCTACGCTGAGCGCTCCGTCTCTCCCGTTCCATAGTCTTTCGGGCAAGCCTGCCGGTTGCCACAGAGGTGCGAAGTCTGCAAGAAGCTTTCTTCTGACCGCTCGTGTCCATCTTGCGAACGGTTCAGTGTTCGCACGGAGATGCTAAATTTCTGCTTCTCTGTTTTGGGCATCGTCTTTGACTGCTTTGATCATAGCCGCTACTCTTCGTTGATGAAAAGTTACAACAATACTGATGTTCAGGGGTTCTAATGTTATGAAAAGCTAAAGTCCCTTTAATCATCCATCGAATCAGGGAAAATTCACTTGTCAAACTAGACGTACGTCACAGGCGGTCAGTTCGTTTCCCAAATTATCTATAATTTCTATTATCATAGTTTCACGTCTGTGTGTCTATTGTAGTCACTTATGTGTGTGTATGTGAGGAACAGATATATTAATATATATTATATTAGATTTGTCTGACTAACCTAACTCTGTTGTAGATGATAGGCTGACTGAGAGAAGCTTCTCGAGTGTCAGAGACAGAATCTACTATATTTCCTCCACCTCACTCGTGAAATCTATTTCTATTTTATCATCTCACTGAGCTATCACTTATGTCTATGTCTATTCAGAAGGGACCAAACTAAGTCTTAATCACCTATCACAAATCTAAGACAAATGTGGTCTCGTCCGAAGGATTTTTGAACTTATAATAGGAAGATGAGTACGATAAATATATTAGCTCGTCTGTTAAGTTCTTTATTCTCCAATAGAGTAAGAGTGTGATTGTCTCGTGGATTTTAGTATCTTTTAAAAATAACTATTCCCCTAGACCAACGATCTGTTTACGGGCGTGCTGATCACACAATTAATGATTGTTTTTCCACAGCATTTTGAGTAATATACATTTGAGTTACAGGTTGATTTAGTCGGAATATATGTTAATTATTGATTTTGTAATACTAAACGCTGGTAAAGTTTGTGATTGTCTAGCAATCACAGGGTTCTGAAGAAGTAGGTGTTTGAGCTAAGCTAAGGAGTGCGTTCAGACAATTAAGTCTTGTTAATTGCCTCCCTTACCCTAACTGTCTTCAGGGGTTAACTTGTAGTGGACTTAAAAATTAAGGGAATTTTTTTTCTCTTATAATTTTGCAATAATTGTTTTGTTTCCACTGTAGCAACTTATTTTTCAGTGAGTAATCTTAACTACCATTTATTTGGCGTAGTTGTCTGCATTAGGTGCTTTATTGGTCGATTAATAGCAGCGATAGTTAGATACTATATCATAGGAGGAGGTATCCCAGGTTAAAGAATATCTTTTTTTAATTTTTTTGTTTTCTCGTAAGTGGTAAGGAACTAGGTTATCTTTTGTCTTACTTCTTTCTCAACAAGTCTCACTCAGCTATTTACTATGGCAGAAAGGGCGAAACTTAGACAGATGCTCAGGGACGAGGCAAGAGAAGAAGGTTTGGACGGAGACGAAGCGAAAGCTTTTGTCAGGGACAAACTGGACAGATATGATGCGGAGAGAAAAGAACCGAAGCTAAAGAAAGAGCAGCCGAAGCTAGAGAACAGAAGAAGATGGATGAGGAAATGGAAATTCGTAGGATGCAGCATGAGGAAAGAGAGAAGGAAAGACAGCACGAGTTGGCGCTTAAAGCTCTAGAAGTCCAAAGCCGTGGTGCTGCCTCTACCTCCAGCAATGGAGAGTCTTCTCCTCATTCCTCTTTAACTGATCCTTCTAACACTCAATCTACTCATCTCACTGCTATGTCTTTTGCGCTAAAATCTTTCCCTTGTCCTAATGAGAAAATGGACACGTATCTAGAAAAATTTGAGAAAATTGCAACTCTGTACGGTTTAGAGAGGTCGCGTTGGAATATGAAGCTTTCCCAGGCTTTAAAAAGTTCTGCGTATGATGTTTACGCCAAACTGGAGAACAGCCAACAAGACAATTACGACGTCTTGAAGAAAGCGTTACTGGAGCGTTTTGAAATGAACGCGCGCAAATTTTTGCAACTGTTTTGCAACAGCAGAAAGGAGAATTCTGAAACTTTTCAGCAGTTCTCCTCTCGTCCAAAGGGATATCTGACAAAGTGCCTAGAGCTCTCGCAGCTCCCCTCTACCTATGAAGGACTTGAGGAATGTGTTATAACAGAACAAATAAAGAACACTTTGTCTGCGGACACCCGAAGTTTTTAGCTGAGCAAGGTGCAGAAAAGCTTGAAGACATTTTGGAAAAGTCTGAGCGTTATCAAAATGCGCTGGCCGAACTGCCGGCCACAAAACGTAAACCGACAGAAGAGCATTTTCGAAAGAATAATCTAGACCAATCTTCTCATGCTTCTCATGCTTCTAACCAGAATAACCACAGAGAAACTGGACCTCAAAACCCCCCTCCTGAAAAATCCAAGTTCTACAAAAACAAGTACCCCAACCACAGTAAACAGTCTGATCAACCTGACCGCCCTTCATGGCACCGCAGCCAGCGAGGACAAGGTGACAAAGGGAAAACCCCTGCACACGTGACTAATGATCAGGACGAGCATACTGAGCCTAAACGCATCGAATGCTTGCTAAGTCTCGCAAGGCGGAATTATTGACAGTGATTCCCAACCTGAGGGAGAGAGACCCTCAACGCGAGGTACTGTTATTATGAACGGTTCTCAAACATTTTGTTTATTTGACACGGGTTTTCTTTTGATAGCATTGTTGCCAGGCACCTGGTTAAACCCGGTCAAGAGACAGAAGAAACCGTTAAACTTTGTGGAGTTCTTAAGAGTGATGCACCAACAACGCTTCCCATCGCATTGGTGGAGATCCAATCTGATTTTTGTCAGAGGTGTGATCAAAGCGGCTGTTATTGATGACCCCATCTACCCAGTCATACTTGGCTGTAGATATGTGTTTATTGGGAAACCGGAAGAGCCAATAGTGGCAATAGTAACCACAAGAGGGCAAACCAAGAAGGAACGGGAGCCTGCGCCAAATTTGTTACCCATGGAACTTAAAAAGGCGCAAAAAAGGACCCTACTTTGGAACCCTGCTTTAGGAAACTGCCCATGGCCAAGGACCCTAGACAAAACGGGGACATTTTTTCTAAGGATGGCGTGCTTTATCGGAGAACGGGCAAGCCTGAACAAGGTTTTAATCAGCTCCTAGTACCGAAAAAGTACATAAGTCAAATCCTAGAAATGGGGCACTCTCTTCCCTTTAGCGGACATATGGGACAGAACGCCACAAACCAGCGAATACACACTCACTATTGGTGGCCAGGAATGAATACTGATATTATCAGATACGTCAAATCCTGCGTCCAGTGCCAACGGGTGGCACCCAAGCATTGGACCCCCCCCCCCTAGTTCCCATGGGGGAAATGCCAATCGTGGGAACACCATTTGAACGGGTTGCTGTCGACATTGTTGGACCCCTAGAAAGGACCAAACGAAGGAACAGGTTTAGTCGACATATGTACTATATGGGCCGAAGCTATACCGCTAACATGCACAGATTCGAAGCATGTCGCAGAAGCTCTAGTGCAGATTTTTACACGGTTGGGTTTCCCTCAACAAGTTTTGACGGACAATGGATCCCAATTCCGTAGCCTGTTAATGGAAGAGATCTTTAAGATCTTGAGGGCCAAACACATCCAAACCAGCCCGTACCATCCGGCCGGAAATGGGCTCGTGGAACGTTTCAATGGCAGTCTCACCACGATGTTACGTAAGCTGGGACAAGAAAAACCGGAAGATTGGGATCTTTTCATTCCTGCAGCCCTATTTGCGTACAGGGAAGTTCCCCAGGCCTCTACGGGTTTTCCCCCAGCTACACTGTTATTCGGCAGACCTATCAAGAGCCCGCTTGAAGCCTTACTCAGGTCGCTGACAGACCAGAAGGCGGATGAGACAGTTGTCTCGGCCAGTAGATATGTATCGGAATTGAAGGAAAGGCTACAGCTAGGATGGGATCTTGCAACGACCAACCTTAAGAAAGCTCGCGCAAAGCACGCTAAACGATACAATCAAGCAGCAAAGGAGAGAGAATTACAACCAGGAGATAAAGTTTTGTTGTTACTGCCAACCGGAAGCAACAAGCTACGCATCGGGTGGCAAGGGCCGTTTACCGTCCTGAAAAAAGATCTCGAGAACGAATTATCAGATCTCTATTAAAGGAAAGGAAAAGGTTTACCACGTAAATCTGTTGAAGAAATACTTGGAAAGACCGGTGCCGTCCCCCGAACATCTCCTGGCGATCGCCATAGCTACAGAGGATGTTGAAGATGACGATAGTTGCAGGGAATATCCATTGCAACAAACTGAATCTTTCGAAGACGTAAAATTTGGTGACACTCTCTCTGAAGCACAACAAACAGAAACGAGGGCTTTACTGAACCAGTACACAGCAGTGCTAACGAATGTACCTGGGCGCACTCATCTCGTAGAGTTCGAAATGAAACTTAACAACGAGACACCCGTTCGAACCAGAGTATACCCTATTCCGTATGCGAAAGCTGATACGCTACGCGCAGAGATAGACAAGCTACATAAAACAAGAATTATTAGTGAGTCTACATCTCCGTATAGTGCGAGCGTAGTGCTGTTGCAGAAGCCCAATAAGGAAGTTCGACTGTGTATCGATTACCGTCTACTTAACACAGTAACGGAATTTCAGCCGGAACCCCTCCAAAGCGCTTCTGAGCTGTTTAGCAAACTAAGCAAGGCACGGATTTTCTCAAAGATTGACCTGAGTAAGGGTTACTATAAAATACCAGTCAAAGAGGAAACTAAGCCTTTGCTGGCTTTCAGCACTAGTGAAGGACACTATACGTTTAACGTGATGCCATTCGGGTTACACAACGCACCAGGAGTGTTCACAAGGATGATGAGAAAGCTGTTAGAACCATTGCACAGTCCACATATCCACAATTTTATGGACGATATACTAATTGCAACAGACACATACGAAGAACACATGGCTACAGTTGAGATGCTCCTCAGGAGACTACAGGAAACTGGTCTCACAGCTAGACCTAGCAAATGTTTAATCGGCTTCGAATAACTTGACTTCCTGGGGCATACCATTGCTCACGGTGCCATGTGGCCAGTTGCTAAGAACGTAGAGAAGATACGTGCAGCAAAGAGGCCAAGGGCGAAGAAAGAAACGCGATCGTTCTTATCACTATGTGCTTATTACCAGAAATTCATCAAAAACTTCAATGGGTTGACAGCACCCCTTACTGACCTTACGAAAAATGGGCGACCGGAGAGAATTATCTGGGATCAAAAGTGCGAAGACGCTTACGTCACGCTCAAGAAACAGTTGTCCGAATATCCAATTCTGCGACTGCCTGATATTACCAAACCCTTTGTATTGCGAGTTGACGCATCGGGACAAGGCATCGGGTCCACTTTGCTTCAGGCAGGCGACGATGATCCCAACCAGCTATTCCCAGTGGCATACGGCAGTCGTAAATTGAATAAGGCAGAACAAAATTACTCCACAGTGGAAAGAGAATGTCTGGCATTAGTGCATGGTATAAGGAGGCACCATGAATATCTTTACGGAGCAACATTCACAGTGCAGACCGACCATGCTCCACTGGCATTTCTTGGGGCTAATAAGGAATTTAACGCGAAAATAATGCGCTGGGCACTGCTGCTAAGTGTATATTCCTTTAAAGTCGAATACATTCCAGGAAGAGAAAACGTGGGAGCAGACTTCATGAGTAGGAATTGGACAGAGACGGAGGGGGGAGATGAGAGGGAAGAGAACAAACACCCTGAAGCTACGGATATAGGAAATTTATTTCCATAACGTAGACATGGAGTGCTTCCATATCTTAAAGGGGGGACGTTCTGTCGCATAGAGATTTATGATCAATAATTTTTTCTATATTGTTTTCTTTTTCTACCCGTGTCCTCTACTTTATTATCGCTCTTTTATCCTTTTCCGGTTTTTCGCATTCGTTCGTTTGCGACTAAATATATATTTTCCCATTCTAACGTTTACCTGTTTCTTTTCTCTTACTGAGAACGCATTTTATTACGTCAGATGTCAGTCTCTGCATGTGAGCGAATAGTGTGAAATTCGTCTCGATAGACATGGGACGGCAGACATATCGCTAACATTTCCATCTGACACGGCGTCCTTCGGCCAGTTTTCGGCTTGAGGTGGGGAAAGCGCCAGATATACATCGCCCAGAATAGCCGTATGTCGGAGAAGGCGTTAAGACGCGTATTGACATGTTATGGCAGGCTTCTGAGTTAATGTGAAGTGTTAGGAGAGGGGGAGATACCGGCGCTATTTCGGATTTCGAAATAACGTGGGATGCTTTGTCTGTTTCATATATCCTAGCAGGAGTTTAAACGTGACTTCCTTCTGTTCTCCAAATTTGCAGTAGACAGGTTGTTTCGTGCTAAAGAGAATAAGCTGTATAGCGAAGTCTGAGTTTGTTTCGGAAATTTTGCCGAGCTTCTAGACTACCAATAAATATAAGCGTATCATTCTAAGTTTGTGCGATCGCCTGTAGTTCTGTGTGGAGGTAATTATTATTAATATCTATTGTGTTGAGTGATCTAGTGTTAAATCGCTTATTTTCATCTTACTAGTTAGATTTCTATGCAGAAGAAATTAATATTAAGTCTGTTATATTCGCTAGTCGACATGTTACAGTGGAAAGCAGAATATATTATAATTTCTAGCTTAAACTCGTGCAGCTGTAAATGAATTAAATTAAACTGCGAATAATCAGTCGAGAATATTTTAACTAACTTATAACTGCACTGATTTATCATTGAGTATTGACGAAATACGTATGTATTTCTAATTCATGATGATTGATTTTATTTATATAACTTATTTCACGGGAGATTTAAATGATAAGACCAGCTCTACGCTGGCAGTTTATAATGTAAGTTATGACCGCGGAATAGTATGTATAGTATTTTATACGTTGTTTTCTCTTTATTCAGTGAAACTGGGGTGGCCCAACTTTGCCAGCGTTTTAGTACAACTGAGAGAAGAAACATTTTTTTTTATCTTTAACCACGTGGGTCTACAAGTTAACACCTGTCTGGTAGTGCTTTTGCCTCCAGAAATAGACAGAGTAAAAATCTCACAAACGGTTCTAAAGACTAAATGCCTATACTGAGCCTATTGCGCCAGATTATGTTTCTTCACAAACTCTCATGTACATGCAGCCCTGTGGCGAGAAAAATTACAAACATTAACATTCCGACATTCTAAATACTTGTGGTGTGAACAATAATTATCTATTGAGAGAGAATTCACCAACCGGTCATCTTCCTAAATAAGGGAAACCTCGTCATTCTGACACTGTGTGCCCGCTTAAATCTAATTCTTACCTGAACTGAGTAAAGTGACAATAACTAAATCTGAACAAAATATCGCATGAAGAGGACGCTCCCCGGACCCACTGGATGGAACCAAGATCTGTAGAGCTGGGTATCCGCTTCATCAAACGAAAGCAGATTTATGTTGAGAGTGTCATAAAGTGCGCCAGACGGCGAACACCATCAAGACATTAGGTAAGAAAGTGAGACAGGGATCCCTGCTGAAAGAACAGAGTGAAAGTAGACTGAGTGATTCTTTTATGATAAGATGTGTACACCCACTTCGTAATTTCATTTTTTTTTTCAAATTGTTGCTAACGCAGGTTCTTCCTCTCTTAGGATAGAGTAGAGTATCAATTCTGTTCTTAACCTTAAAGGGAAATCTTAGACTAAAGTATATGTATCCGTGACTCTTTGGGGCTATCACTTTTCTTCTAACAGGACTGTGGGCTAAACATCGAGGGAAAAGATCATACCATTGGGTCTATCATTCTTGTAGCAATTCATTGACTTTATGACTATTTGTATATGTTTGATGAAATTGTATATGTTGTGATGGAAGTTTATTTTGATAATTAAACTTCACAATTAAACTTAATCAGTGTGGCGGTCAGTTCGTTTCCCAAATTATCTATAATTTCTATTGTCATAGTTTCACGTCTGTGTGTCTATTGTAGTCACTTATGTGTGTGTGTGTATGTGAGGAACAGATATATTAATATATATTATATTAGATTTGTCTGACTAACCTAACTCTGTTGTAGATGATAGGCTGACTGAGAGAAGCTTCTCGAGTGTCAGAGACAGAATCTACTATATTTCCTCCACCTCACTCGTGAAATCTATTTCTATTTTATCATCTCACTGAGCTATTACTTATGTCTATGTCTATTCAGAAGGGACCAAACTAAGTCTTAATCACCTATCACAAATCTACGACACTTGGACATCCATGAGCAATTTTCACGTTAATAGATGCAATATATAGAATTATAAATTGTAAAACTCACCCCAAATAGCTTTGAGAAAACTAACTTCTGGCTCAGAAATAGTTTCGGCAACTTGATTAAGATGCCTCTTACACGTGGTCTGGGGTGTTACTGTTTAATAGACTCCCACTATGACTTAGTGTTCAGGTTCCTATGATTCCAGGCTTTACGTATTAATAAATGTAGAGTTGTCGTGTAAATTCACAAGATGCTCAAACACGTTGTCCGGTCCTTTAAAGTGGAATCCTGATCCTATTCCTTATTGTGGCGTGTCTGGCTGTCTTCTTGACTTGAATTTCACAGTGCCGTACTCAAAAGACGCTAGATTATAAGGCAACATTCGGCACGCATCCAGATTGCTACTATATGGCAAGGCTTCAATCAGAAATGTTGTGTTTTTACATCTTAAATGCCAAGCCAATAGCATGCAATTTGCGTATAATTTGGTGGGGTCTATTCCCCCTCCCTCTCACGGAAAATTCCTGCGTGACATCCGCAAAAATAAATGTGTTATTTACAAGTCACCTCTCCATATACGGTTATACCAGCTTACGTCTATTATCGATCATGTTTACACCCATGACTTCATAATATATCAAAGGTAATCTCTTTCAAGATGGATAATTATTCTCCGACCCGTCTTGTCCGGAAAGGATTATCTCATTTACCCGGTCTAGCCAACAATCAACAAACTGGTCAGACAGAACTATTATCACTTGATAAGATAATCGATTGTGGTCATCACAAGTTTGTTTACTCACTAATCCAGTCACTCCTACACACTGTCTAGTCTGGTAGGAAATGTGTTACACCTTAGTAAACCACATTTCTCTCTACAGATCCGAGATGTCAATATGTGTTCAAACGAAAGTGATTGATTACCCTAATCAGCAAATGATGGTCGCTGAAGATCCCGACATGACAAGTATTGAGGGAAGGGAGTGTAAACAATGATTAAGTACAGAAAATGAGACGTAGCGAAATAACATCGGCGATAAACATGAATGCTTGAAAAAGAAAACGGACAATTCTGTCACGGGTATTTATATCGAGCTGTCATGTTTTTCCCTGTGTATCACGTGACGGTAAAGACACATTTGCTGCTACATACTGCCGTTACGTTATTCGTCCTGTGCAGAACTAATTCGATCTGCAGCTCAGCTATGGCTGTAAGCCAGTGTAAGCCCATAAATAAATAAATGTAGGTAAATAGCAGGCGTTCGTAATACAGAAAGAATTAGGACACTTGACACACAAACCATCTAAATCAATAAGCTTATTGAGGAATCGAACCCATGACCACCCTAACGGAACCATTACTTACATGTGAAAGGACATAGCCATCTAAGCCACTTCTGAATAGTGCGCCGTTGGCGGCGGCTATTCTCACGACACTGTACGCAACTATGAAGTACAGGACCCTGAAACGACTCGGACATTTATAGACTCAGTCATTGTGACAGAGTATGTAAATATATTTACATGTATCATCACGTTTTTGCTTCCACCCGGTTCCCACCTCTCTTTGTGTTTTTTTTATATGCACGTTCGGTTAATGCAGAACCCTCCTACACTTAGATATCTGTCTCTTTCTTAATTTAGCCACGCCTATTCTTTTCTTTCGTTTCTCTGCGTCTTACAAGCACTAGCATTGTTTACAATCAGACCGCTGTAATAGTGACAGAGTGGTAGATTTGTAGAGAACCAAGGGCGACTATTTAAAAAGTCGTACTTTTGGCAAAGGGGAGATAAGCTAATGAAGTTAAGACATACTTTGGTAGTTTCATTTCTCAGGGTGAGACAATCTGAAAGAAAGGGGAGATAATTTACAATTACCTTCCCCTGTCCGTTCGTTTCGTGAAAACGCAGAAGGCATGCGCTTCGATCAAGGTAATAAATCTTGACGCATTTTTTTGTAATTACTTTGGTCAGATGGAGATAAGAAATGGAGTTAATCAACGAGTTACCCACCCCTTGTCCATTCGTTCGTGTAGGTAATTAAGATTCAGATGAGTCGAGATCAAAAGACTGTTCGTTCGTTGCCAGAGTATGCAAGCGGTGAAAAAGTGGCAAAATTTCCTTTCATACAGAATTTGAACGAAGATTTCCCCAAAGGTGTTATAAATCGCAAGAGCGAGCGATTTTCTATCTAATTCTTATATATACCGAATCCTCCAAACTCATTTATCCAGTACCCACAGATTTATTTTTAGACGTCTAGCGTCGATTTCTAGATCCATTATATCAGTGGAATTTCTTAGTTTTCGATTTGGAGACAGTCATATTTCTGTGTTTGCGGTAAATATTATATTATACTAGTATTTTTGAGTGATTTAAGTGTTAAAATCGCCATTATATTTCACTAAGATTTTCTGTGCAGAGTGATTTACTAGATAGGTCCGTCATTTATATTTATCTAGGATTTACTGTGGTACATTGGCTAGCAGAATAAAATAATAATTTATATCTAAACTATTCCAGCTATAAAGTAAATTTTATTAATCGCTAGTAACCAGTCAGAGAATATTTTAACTGACTAGTAAATGCACTATTCATTATGAGTACTGACGAAATATATATTTATTTCTAATTCACGGTGATTAATTTTGTAAATGACTAGAATTTATTTCAACACAACGAGCTGATCACCCGTTTGCCAGTCACTTCGATTACGGAAACAACAGCAAATGGGTTGATTTGCCGTTGCCCTAAAGACGCCACTAGGCGTGATGGGAAACAATGGCAAAGAAAACCTATCTGCTGTTGCCCTAAGACGCAACTAGGCGTAATGGCCACTGACTGCTTTGACGGTCGGTGGCTAAGGACGGAAGAAGAAGAAGAATTTATTTCACGGGTTTTTTTAAACGATAAGACAAGCTCTAAGCTTGTAGTTTTTATCTAAGTTAAATAACCGTAGTGGATGATAATGTTATATATTACGCGGGTTAGGATAGGATTGAGAATACTATATTGTGGTTAAGTATTTTGTATTTTCTTCCTATATCTAGTACTGGGTCACATACCCAAAACCTACCAGCGGCTTCTACATGAATCGGAGAATAACGGACTTAAGTCCAATAGTACAAAAGAACATTCTGATATAAATACTGGGTTTTCAGGGTGACATGTCTGACCTCTTGTTTACACCCAGAAAGAGAGGGAGTACCAACCCAAAGAATATTAAGAATAACTTGTAACTGAACTTATAGATATCCAGATTTCTTTTTCCCAATTTCATATACATTCAGCCCGTTGTGGCGACATAATCAAACATTGACATTAACTGACTACCAACCACTGTGTTGTGAAGAGAATTTACCCAGAAAAAAAAGATTTATTCACCAGACATTCCATTTAACGATCTAATATCCCAAGCTACTGTACACTGTAAACATTAGATCTCTTAAGTATTTTCCTACCTGGACAAAATTGAAGTGACATAAACAGCATCCTACTAACAGTAACGAATCAAGCGTTTCCCAACATTTGGATTAATTAGTCTTGGAGAAACTGGGGCTTGTTTCGCCAAAACCCAGCCTTGGATTTGCTGTGTGTACCTTAACGATTGTTCCAGATGTTATGAAAGCACCTATTAGGTAACAGTGACTGGATGTGATCACATGTTTGTCAGAGCGAGAGAAAACAGGGATGAATAATTCTTACATTGTATAACTAATATACTCACTTTGTTTTTTTCTTCTTCTTAGGTTTTCTTCTTTCTTCTTCGTCCGTCCTGAAAAGGACGGTGGTTGCGTTGTGTCTGTTTACGCCTAAGCTGTGATATCTGCACCTTTCGGTCGACACATCCGACTTCTGCACGGCATTTTTTAGGACCGGGTTTGCCTTCCCATTTCGATCCACACTCGCTCAGCCAGACTGCACAGCTGCAGACTGTTTCCAGGACCACCACGTGGAGGTGGAGTGCGGTCTTGACCAGCTCTGGTTCGCTGGTCCTGACGCAGGCAGTCAAGCTATGAGTCGCTGACTGTGGTCTCTATTGCTGCGTCTTGAGGTCCCCTTCTTAGGTTTGATAATACTGTTCCTTTCAGAATAGACTAACTAGAAACTCTGTTCTTGATAGTATATTCAAATCCTAGACCCTGGTGCTATTCTTTTGACCTTATGGGGGTTAATTAACTTCTTTTTTTGTGTGTGGGATCTTGTCTCCACAGAGGGAGGTGCACTTAGGTGTCTATTTCTTTAGTAATTCTGTAACCTATGATTTTTGTATTTTTGATATCTTATAATAAATGTTGTGAAGTTTTATTTTTATGATAAATAAACATTAACATAAAAACTTAATTACCTGTGTGTTACGGTGTTATTTTAAATGACGGCGTCTGCTAGGGTTTAGCCGTGCGCAACGTTTAGGGGTCATTAACATTTATAGAATATGTCAATATTTTACGGTATAGTGAACGCGAAATATATGCGGAGATTATGACGCATTCGCGTTGGGAAGGTCACGCTGGGTGACTTGGTTACATGGCCCTTGTTACGCTATCCGTCAAGCCAAGAAGTCGTGTCTTGTATTTCTTCCAAGGAAAAGGCTGAGTATATAGCCTATATAGATATATATAAACCAATGTAGAACTCAGGGTCAGTTCGGATATTAATCTAAGTATGAGATTAATGAATTAAATTAAAAGATGGAAGGAGAATTATTATAATTCAAATTGTAGCTGTCTAGAACTCATGCGCTCATTTCTGGCTGTTGACCATAGCAGTGCACGTACATAGCCATGATGTTCATCTGACATATTGTTTTGACACGGACGGATACTTACTGATATTATTTGGAATTCATTGTTAAGCTGAACTGTACATGATGTTTTGTGAATGTCAAATCTCGTTTTATGTGAACACCAATACATGTGGACTCAAAACAGAAGGCTTGAGCTTTTACTTACGTTTCGGGTTCGGTTCATCAGCTGTTAGTGTTTACCTTTTTCAGCACGATAGCTCTCCCACAAGGGAAATCAATTAATACCTAATATGCAAATCAGAACGTCGAAGGGATGTTCTGATGGTCAGAGCTAACCAGCAATACAAACATTAACTACTCTTCAATCAATCATAGAAGAACAAAGGAACCACAGCAACCACTCATCACAATAGAGAGAAACCGACCCGTCACAACTGGTGGCCAGTATGGGGACTTGAAGATTCTCAAAAGAACGAACCTCAAGAAAATAAGACATTTTTCCATTCGAGCCAAAATGGACATTAATATGCAGAAACACCGGTGACGTCATGCCCTTGGCAACAGTATGAACGGTTGGAAAAGGCAGCAAAATTCAATGTCCTTCAAAAAATTTATTTGCAGCTTTCAAACAGCAAATGGAACATATTGCTAACGTTTTCAATGTTTCAAACAAGCTCGCGAGTCTGTTGGCGAAGCATATAATGTACTAGATTACTGCCAAAACAAGATAAGTAACTGATTTTAAACGTTACTATATTTCGTCCGCTTTGTCCGTTAACGCCATGTTCTTTTGTGTATCCATGTTAAATATTGTTTCTGTCTTTTTACATGTTGCGGGATGGATGGGCGGCGGATTATAATCATTTCTATGGCTCCTTGGATGCTACGAATTGATTGTAATTGTTCTTAAGGCCGTGAATTAATAGCACCTCGCGAAGAACGCTTCGAGACATTACCGGTGGTCGTTTCGTTCGGTTTTGCTATTAATTCACCTTGCATGTTAGGTGTATAGTCATGTTATAACTGGTGTATTCTAGTGTGCTTATTTATAATTTTTATTCAGTTCTGTACCATGTTTGTAATCTATCGTGTTTTTTCTGACCTTACTATCATTCAGTTTATATTTTTGTTGTACAATCGTTAATGAGTCCTGTGATGTCATTATTCGTAGTGAAAAATATATCCTTTTGCTTCAGTTAACCTTCACCCTTCTCTCACTTCCGGTTTAGTCACCTTATTTATTAATGCAGTTTTATTGTGAAAATGTTTTTGTCGTGTGGTAATACTGGTTTGTAATCCTTGGTTAACCAATTGTATTGTTTGTCTTCATTTCATCCTTTTATAATTTAATATAAATGCTATAATTTCTTCATTAATAATAGTGTAGATGAATATGATTAAATTTTTATGACTTTTAAAGAGGACTTAAGGACTTTGCACATTTTTGCAGTAGTGGTCCCATAAATGGGCAATGCACTTTATAGCTCATGAGTATGACATAAGATACTATGATTAATTTTTATAACTTTATAACATATTAAGGCATATTAAATATTGATTAGTACACTTTCTCAGTACTACAGTGTGAACTTAATGACAATTAAGTTTAAATAACCTAATTATTTGGGAATAATACCCATAATTATTAAATATTAATATTAAGTGCATGATATAATTTCAGCACCTTATATAACTAACTATCATAACTATTTATGATAGATATTAGTGGGTATATATAATATTTTTACAAAATATTATAGTTTTGTGGAACTTATAACTAATAGTACTAGAATATTGTGGTTGATTATATTGATTATTAATCAATTTCTACACATACATATAATTACTATGGATATTTTTGATCATTTTCTCCGGGAGGGAGATAGATTACGTTTGGGTAGATGTAGCTGTGAGGAATATGCCATGGAACATTTTTTAATTCAAATGAGCGAGGATCTTAAAGAGTTTGCTTGGGGTAGGTGTAGATATGCCCCTTCACAAGAGAAAGCAGTGAGACTTTATAAATTACTATCCACTATTTTTAATAATGAAGGTAAGATGACTACTCAGGACGGTAGTAGCATGGAGTTGGATGAGTTAAATAAAACCTTAACGAAGCATAAGGGTAGGGAGATTACCCTTACTAATGAGCTGAGACAGCAAAAAGGGGAATATGAGAAGAAGTTGACAGCAATGGATTTTGATAATGCTGTATTGAAAAATAAAGTAACCGTGTTAATGGAGGATAATAAGAAATTGGATGAAGTTTCTCTTAGGCAGAAGAAAGAATTGGAGATTATTGCCATTCAAGAAAGGACTATAAATGACTTGCGAAATGAGGCGAGTTTACTAAAATGTCAGACCAATGCTGATAATTCGAGATTGAGGATACTGGAAGTGGAGCTTGCAAATTCTAGAACCTCGTTAGAATCCACGATGGAAACCAATAAAACGTTGGAGTCTGAGGTTGAGAAACTTAAATTGAAAATTTTGCAAGACAATGCCGCAGCCTTAAGGCGGGAAACTCACACACAGGGTGATATGACAGAAGTGAAAAGATATCAGGTAGAGTTAACTGATAATAAAATGAAACTAGATAAACTCAATGAGGAAAATAGTGAACTAAGGTCTGAAGTTAGTTCATTAAGAAAATTGCTTGATCAATCAAAGATTATTGCTGATGAAAAATTAAGTGCCTTTGATAAATTTCTGATTGATTCTCGTAGAGATAATGAAACATGTAAGAAATTAAGTGATGAAGTGAAAGCCAGATGTGAAAAATTAAGGTCAGATTATGACTCTTTGCTTTCGAAGTATGTTACATTGAAATTAGAGAGTGAAAAAAGGGAAAATAGGAGTGTATCACTTGATGACAATAATATTTTGGATGTATGTCAGTCATATAATGATAATATTGATGACTTTTGTCTTAGACAGGAACAAAAGTGCGATGACGATGTAACTTCAGGGAAACTGATACTGAATGACCAAATAGGTAACGGGAAATCTTCCACGCATGACTTGTCATTATCGCGTGAAGATTGTAATACACTTATGGTTGATTCCCATAAAGATAATGAAACTTGCGTGGAATTACTGGATAAAGTGCGATCAGAAAATGAAGAAGATAATACAGAATCTGGCATTAGTGTTACATTATCTACATCGAGTGATGATTGTCTCATTGATGAAAGATTGACTGCATTAGAAGCTTTACTCCTGAAGGAGAAAGATAGATATGCAGAATTGGAAAATGAGACACAACAACAAATTTACAATCTTGCTACGGCAGTGAACACATTTGATTCCTTACTAGCTAGTGAGAAGCAGATAACATTTAACTTAGATAAGTTAAATAAAAAGCAGAGGCAGGAGATTACATTCCTGACTTCTGAAAATAATAAACTAAGAATGAGAATTGATTGTCTACTAGACATACTAGCAGGTAAAAAAATATTGATGAACAATAAAGGGAATAAACGTACTTTACGACATGACTCAAGTACGAAAACTGATACTAAGGTATCAATACACCCATTGGTGATTAGAAGATCATTTCGAGGGAGATATACTTTTCTTCGTCAGGATACTACTGCCAATCCTGAAAATAAATGTTGGCGTCAGGATCAGATTACAACTGATCCTAAGAAAACTGTTGACGTTGTCAACATTGACAAAAACATTACGAGGAAGAATAATAGGTTAAAGAATAATGCTGGACTTAAAAGGAACAGGGATAATAAAGTTAACACAAATAATTATGATGAAAAAGTTTTTACTTTGCCCAGCCATGACATGTCTACGACATGTGGGAAATTTAACACCTTTGCTAATGATAGGTTTCATCCTCAGTCCAGTCAGGATGATACGACATCCAAGAAAAAGACAATGTCGATGTTAAAAGGGAAAATTAATTCTTTGACAAAGAATACATATCATCATTGTCCACCATTTCGCGACAATGATATTACTTACATTGGTAAATGTGCATATTCTCGCACCGTGTTAGTGCGCAATCTGCCACAAGGTACCAGATGGCAGGCACTTAGTAATTTCTTTAATGACACGGCAGACGTTATGTTTGTACAGTTGTTGTCACCTACCAATGACAGGTATGGCGAGGCTATAGTTACATTTTGTAACAATAGAGATGCTCGAATGGTCATCGAGCGGGATAATGGTGCTTACTTTAACCACCATTGTCTACGGTTACAATTAGTACCTAATGCTGCGTCATGCAGATAACAAGTTATGGTAACACATTTTGTCTCATATCGTTGATGACTCAGTATAGTCAGT
The DNA here is from genome assembly GCA_024509875.1 of Oreohelix idahoensis. Lineage (NCBI taxonomy): Eukaryota > Metazoa > Mollusca > Gastropoda > Stylommatophora > Oreohelicidae > Oreohelix > Oreohelix idahoensis. Next base: position 959,009 of record JAMPIV010019121.1, read on the forward strand.
CATCATTTCTTTTCTTTATTGGTTATTTATTTTCTTGTAGAGTTTCTATTAGTATACACTTACAGTCAATTTTTCATGAACTAGATGACAATATGGTATCTACTTGTCATTATTCTAATCTATCTGTTATACAGGAAGAAGAATCTTCTTTTCCTGAAGTGCAGATGCCTTTACCTGTACTTATTGTCCAATCTACTGAATCTTGGCGTGATGTGACCATTTCTTCTACGGTTACACCGCAACAGCATCAACGCATTGCTGATCTTCTACAATCTTTCCCAGATGTGTTAACGGATTTACCGGGTTGCACATCTGTAATTAGTCACGATATCATTCTTAACGATGATACACCAATTCGTGTTCATCCTTATTCTGTACCTCTACATTTTCTGAGTAAGACATCTCAGGAACTCGAACAGATGATATCATTGGGTATAATTGAGACTAGTACATCTCCATTTTCTTCTCCTTTAGTCATTGTCCGGAAAAAGGACAACAACATACGTTTATGTGTTGACTATAGGAAACTTAATGCGCAGACAGTACCGGATAGCGAACCACATCCTATCCTTGACGATTTACTTCCTCGTCTATTCAATGCTACACTTTTCACTAAAATTGACTTAACCAAAGGTTATTGGCAGATTCCACTAACCGAGAGAGCCAAATACTACACAGCATTCTCAACCCCACAAGGTCTTTACCAGTGGAACGTGATGCCTTTTGGGCTAATGAATGCTCCAGCTACCTTTATTCGCATGATGCGAAAAATTTTAGCAGGTAGATCAGATATAATTACCTACATTGACGACATATGTTTGTTTAGTTCATCATTTGAGGAACATTTCTTGGTTCTTAAATCAGTTTTGGAAACATTGCGGGATAACCATTTAACCGCTAAACCAACTAAAATTCAAATAGCGTGTAATGAGATAACATTCCTGGGGCACATTATTGGATCAGGACGTATCCAAACAATTCCCAGTACGGTTTCTAAAATATTAAATTTATCTGTTCCTCAAACGAAGAAACAGGTTAGGAGTCTGTTAGGGTTAATCCAATACTATAGCAGATTTGTACCTCACTTATCATCCATCACGGCTGTCTTGTCATCGTTACTAAAGAAGAACATGCCGTTAAGGATAAATTGGACAGACGAATGTGACAAAACTTTTCGCACTATCTTGAAAATATTCTCATGCCCACCTGTTTTAAAATTATCAGATGCTTCTAAAAAGTTTATTCTACGTACAGATGCGAGTAATTACGGACTCGGGGCTTGTCTACTCCAGTATCATGATGATATCCTTCATCCTGTACTATATATCTCACGAAAGCTGAAACCTCCGGAGACTAAATATTCGACTGTGGACCGAGAATTGCTCGTCGTTATCTGGGCAATTACCAAACTAGAAAAATTTTTGCTCGGATCTCCATTTCTGATCCAGACTGATCAGAAATCTGTGGCAGCATTACGTCGTTCAAACCATAAAAGTCCAAAGCTTGCACGATTTACTATTGCGTTGCAACCATACGATTTCGAGATACAGTCGATACCAGGAACCGAGAACGTCATGGCCGATACCTTATCCAGACATCCTACGGATTCTGAATGAATATTACTATATCAAGTAAATTTTCTGACTAATCAAGCATTACATTTACAATGAACGTCAGAATATACAACACTTCAGTTGGACTTCCTACTTAAATAAGGACATTTCGAAATAAACTATTGTGATCAAGATATCAAGTTTTTACTGATCGTTTGAAAAATTTGGACTTCACTTGGACTTTGCGTATCACTCATTTCGATTGCAAACTGGTAAAAAGGAACAATCTCTGATGAAGACGTGACAGATACGGTGATGACTCATTCAATTTACGGTCAAAAAAATTTTAATAAAGGAACTAACGATGATTGGATAATCATCTCATAATTCGATAATATGAACCTTGTGTCTTAATGAACTGTCATACAAGTTAATAGGAGTTAACAACGATTGGATCATCATGTCCGATATTGTTAAATTTTCTAGTTATTAAATTAATATATAATAAAATAAAGTTAAAAGTGTGATGAAATAAAAAAATAAAATATACTAAGAAAAGATGAAACAAAAGAATAACATCACACCAATTAAACCTTTTAAATAGTGTAATTATTAAGATAATAGATATTAGATTATAATATTTCATATGTATAGTTAAAATGTATGAATTTTTTCTATTCTTTTCTTTCTGATTGTGTCAATTTAATTAGGTATCTTTCCTTACACTTCATTTTCACACACACTCTAATTTAATGTATACATTAATATTTAGTTTCAATTGTCCGTACTTCTCAATTTTTATTTCTTTTTCTCTCTCATACTATTTTCTCATTAGATATTAATTAGTTAGTACCATACGTACATATTATAATTAATTATTTTAATTTTAATTAGTTAGAATAATTTTAATAACACCTCACATTAGTTAGTCAATACATACATCAAATTAATTAGTTAATTAATTAGTGACAGTGACATTTCTTTAGTTAATATAAGTTATATGTATGATATGACGTTGATTTTATTATAAGATATTACTGAGATGACCGCGACACTGTTCTAGATAGAACATCGTAGGCCATACGTCGGGTTTTGTTAAATTTTTGATAATTTGATTAATATTATTTTAAAAAATCTATCTAATAGATTTTTTTTCCCCCGTTTGACAGGAAATCTGTTACGGTGTTATTTTAAATGACGGCGTCTGCTAGGGTTTAGCCGTGCGCAACGTTTAGGGGTCATTAACATTTATAGAATATGTCAATATTTTACGGTATAGTGAACGCGAAATATATGCGGAGATTATGACGCATTTGCGTTGGGAAGGTCACGCTGGGTGACTTGGTTACATGGCCCTTGTTACGCTATCCGTCAAGCCAAGAAGTCGTGTCTTGTATTTCTTCCAAGGAAAAGGCTGAGTATATAGCCTATATAGATATATATAAACCAATGTAGAACTCAGGGTCAGTTCGGATATTAATCTAAGTATGAGATTAATGAATTAAATTAAAAGATGGAAGGAGAATTATTATAATTCAAATTGTAGCTGTCTAGAACTCATGCGCTCATTTCTGGCTGTTGACCATAGCAGTGCACGTACATAGCCATGATGTTCATCTGACATATTGTTTTGACACGGACGGATACTTACTGATATTACTTGGAATTCATTGTTAAGCTGAACTGTACATGATGTTTTGTGAATGTCAAATCTCGTTTTATGTGAACACCAATACATGTGGACTCAAAACAGAAGGCTTGAGCTTTTACTTACGTTTCGGGTTCGGTTCATCAGCTGTTAGTGTTTACCTTTTTCAGCACGATAGCTCTCCCACAAGGGAAATCAATTAATACCTAATATGCAAATCAGAACGTCGAAGGGATGTTCTGATGGTCAGAGCTAACCAGCAATACAAACATTAACTACTCTTCAATCAATCATAGAAGAACAAAGGAACCACAGCAACCACTCATCACAATAGAGAGAAACCGACCCCGTCACACTGTGTTGGCCAGCTAGTCCCAATACCCATACTCCATTACTATAGTTTTTTCACGTTTGTGCGTCTAATTGTCGTCACTTATTGTCGCATGTTACGCATTGCCTAGTTAAATGTTTGAAGACCAGAATGCAGGCGGAAAGTGGGACACCAGTGTTCTGGCCTGAACACAGGAATGCAGGGGTATTTTCCTGTGTGTATCTAGGGCAGCCAATCAGAAAAGGAGTTTCCCACGGACAGATTTAACGACTTCGGCGAGGGTATAAAGAAGAATAAATCGTCCGAAAACATGGTTAGAATTAGACATCGCATAGGAGAACGGAATGACAGACAAGTATGAGAATGGTCTCCTTTTGACGGGAATATCTTCATTTATGTATAGGTACAAGGAAATCAGAAGGGAGTAAGTAGTTGTGAAGAATTTCGCAAGAATAGTGTCCGTGCATTGAGAAATCCTGTGTTTTTCCTATTTATAATTCAATATATAAAATCGTTAACACGACAGATATGGGAAAACAACATACGAATATAAATGTCAACTCACGGAGAACGGAAATATATAACTCCAAAGGCTTGAACTGGGAAAGGTGAAATGCACGAGACCAAGGTTGGAAACTCATTTAGCACAACCCCCTCGAAGTTACAACTATTTTGGGAAGTTTGCTGGAGTTGCGAGCCTTGTTTCCTATACGTCCGTTAGCTCCCTATATAAGGGCGGTCGTAAATGATTTCAAATTCACCCTCAGACGGCGAGATCGTGAAGACAGCACTATACTAAAACGAGCGTCCTTTTCAGGGCGAACACAGCCATCGGAATTCACTAAAATGACTCGTACCAAGCCAAAAGCGAAAAAGAGGAAAGTATACACAAGCCCTCAAACACTTGTCAGCAGCATCAAACAAGAACCAACGAAGAACAAACAGAGTCAACCAGAGAGCAAGAATACTCCAACTACCAACTTCGTGGCCAGTCCTTCTCAGAAGGCAAACAAAGCAACCGTTGATACTACAACCGATGAGCGACCCGAAGCTTCGAAGGAAAAGGACAAGAGCAGATTGCCGGAAAGCAGTGCGGCCCTAAGTGCTAGTGTGGAAGTAGATGATGATGAAGACCCAGAACGCAAAGAATACAGAAAAGGGCAGAAGCAAACATCTCTAGACAAGATTATGAAGACCCAGAATATAAAGACATGTTGAGAGCATATCAACAGATAAAGCAGATGCAGGAAAGACGAGATAAAAGAAGACAGGAGCCTGAAACCATGGGGCCACCACCACACATACCCGAATCGTCAGCAGAAACCCTATCTACCACAGAGATGCTGCACCAAATACCGTTGACACCACCACACGATGCCGAGATGACAGCCGACCCACCTGCAAGCACCATGAAAGAACTGACAGAGACAGCTCCCCAGCACAGACAGGTACAAGAGGAAGATATCGAAGAGACCAATATAGATGCACTTCGAAGAATTGACGACGGAGACGAATTCCTTAGGCTCGCTCTTCAAGAAGCGATAGTAGAAGCAGACCCAGGAGTGCTGAACATCGAAAATACTGAGAAGCAAGCTACCATTCCTGGTCCTAAGGAAACAACAGCAGACAACTCAAGGGCCCAGAAGCAAGATATAACACCTTATAACAAAGAACGGGAGCAAGATTCGAGACAAGACTGTGGAGGGAAACATAGACCAAACACCAAAGGGACAAATAACGCAGAAACGATACGAGAGAGGATCGTAAAGATCATCCAGACGTCAGGAAGTGAGGCCTCACTCAGGGCCCTACCCGACAACAAAGTGATCAACATCCTCGAGGGGATAACTGGAAAAAGAGGTATCGCTAAAGTACGGAGGCACGAAAAGGGAGTCGTGCTTTCGCTCAACAGCACCACAACAACCACTTGACTGATGACCGAACTGGAATCTAGTCCAAAAGAAGTCCGGTTGCCCCACCAAATAAAAGTGGTGGTGGAGAAGTACATAACAACAAAGAAGTTGGTCATCAGAGGGGTGGATACCAGTTGTTCCGAAGCCGAGGTCCACAGACGCCTTCAGGTTGAAAACGCAAATCTAAAAATCACGCAGGTCGAAAGACTAAAAACCTGGACCAAGAAAGATACCAATCTGATGATAGTTACGGTAGAAGGATCGACAAGACCCGAGAGACTGACGCTGGAAACAACAACCAAAAAGACAGAAGCCTATATCCCTCCGGTGATGCAGTGCTCCAACTGCCAGCAGTTCTCGCACACAAAGAAAACGTGCAGGAGAGATGCAGTCTGTCGATTTTGTGCGGGTGGCCACCTATACCGCGATTGTCCCAAGGCGAAGGAGGACAACAACTACAAAGCAATAAACTCAAACCGCTCCTGTGCAAACTGCCTCGGAAACCATGGGGCTAGATACCGAGGCTGCCCGATGTTCCAGGAAACCAAGAGCATCCTGAAGGAAGCTGTTTCCAAAAACATCCCCTTCAAGGAGGCAAAACACAGAGTGGCTGCGGATATTGCAGAAAAACAACGCACAATAGACAGACGACAGTTACACAAGCTGACAGCTGAAGTCAGAGAAATGAAAATAAAGCTGCGAATCGAAAACAACAGCAAGCAGGCCGCCGAAGAACCAACCGACAGTGGAGAAGAGGCGATAAACATGCAGAACATAAAACACGTGATGGAAGAAATGAAAAGAATCCAGCAGCAAGTAGAATCAGATGTCAAGAAGCTGACAGAGCTGAAGGAAGAAAACGCAAAAATACTCAAAAGAATAGAAGCAGAAAGAATAGCCATTGAGGAAATATCATCAAACAGCACGCTAGAAACTAAATTGAACAACCAAGCAGTAAGAGAAATCATCCAAGAAACGCTAGAACAGCTACTACCAACGATAATTGAACAAGCACTGTCACAGATACAGGAGACCAAGAAGACAAAAGCAACAGAAACTAAGAGCGTAGAAACACACAAAACAAAACAAGCGAGATAGTGAGGCAGGACATAAAAAACACCATGAGCGCGATACGGCACCACAAACGGACAAAGAGGAACTCAGACAGCCAGCTAGTGGTCCTTTTCAGGACCAGTCTCTCCAGGACTACGAACAAGATACCAGTGAAGACGATAACACCCTATATACCCCAATTATAACCAAACTTTCAGGTTGAACAGGGTATTACAGCAACATAGTAGGAGAAAACAACAACAACAACAACATTTCAAATTCACTTGTACAGCGAAGCAAGACAGAAGGACAACGGCTGGAGAGAGAGAAACGTGTCACGGCCAATATCTTGTTATTTGCAGCCGGGCAGTTCTGTTACTCCACAAAAGCCAGTCTTTACTGATCTTAATTAGATCCCGCGAGGGTATGTAAAGTTACTATGTAAAATAATACAGTAATTACAACTTTATTTCAGGATTTGTTTAATCTATATGTTATGAAAGTATCATGTATATTAATTGATTACTTGGTATGATTGTTGAAGATTGGAACCCGAAATATAACCACCATGACTGAGTCCGTATCAGGGCTAGCACAATCCTTTTCAGGACTAATAACAATTTTTTTCAGGACTACCAACAATCATTATCAGGGCTTATTCAATCTGTCTTCAAGTTACTGCACTTTACAGAGCTAACATGTCAGGCAGGGGGATACTATAACCTCATACCATATATGTGGGTCCATATTATTTTGTATTATTTGATTTTATAAAATGTTCCACAGTAGACACCTATCTTGTCCACTGATCCATAATCATGCATTTTCACGCATACATCTGAAAACAAATTCATCTCACCTACAATAGGAATGTGGTAATTGTTATCCATAAATAGCCACATATCCTACAATTATCTGCAGGTTCATACTTGTCAACCAAAAGTCAGAGGTCAATGATCAAGAATTGCTCGAGGATCAATGCAAATCGCCCCAGCAGTGCCTGGATTGATAGAAGCACGACCTACTGAAGCTGTACATCTCATATGAACACTGATTATAAAAACAGATGAGTGATATTTGTGACAATCGTGCACCCAAGAAGTGATAACTGTCAAGCAGAGTTTTATGATGAAAATTGGCATGATAAACTAGTGAAAGTTATAAAGTGAATAAGACAGTGAAGAAGTCTATTACCCAACTAATTGGAAGAGTCTAAAGAAATGACATTTTAGTTTAACTTGTAAAAACTGTAATTGATTTCGCCAATTTGGTTTTGTATAAATATAACTTTTGTATCACCAGTCACACAATCACCACAATTAGATAGATGTAAATAAAGAGGATATAAATTGTATTCACCAGCTTTATTCATTCAATATAGTTGATACTAAGGTTGGTTGAATTTTTATTTAATATCACAGGTGGTCACATAGCGGAGGTGGCGCAGTAAGGTCTGACTGTTCTCTGAATATTTTCAGTCCAGATACTTTCACAGCCGTGACTATCGAGTGATACCAGTGTACTTCTCTGTCACTGGGACCTCACACATTCTGGAGAGAATACTATTTCTTCTCTAGCACTATCATCTCACCCATATAAAACCTTCCGCTACACTTATCTGTGTGTGTGTATGTGAGTGGTGGATATATATATATATATATATATATATATATATATATATATATATATATATATATATATATATATATATATATATATATATATATATATATATATATATGTATATATATATATATATATATATATATATATATATATATATATATATATATATATATATATAGAAAAGGGAACTGTCTGATATAAAAATCTCAGTCATAAACGATAGGCTGGATTAGATTATCTCTCAAATCCAGGGACAGACTTTACCTTTCACCATTTCACTCGTGAAAATCTATTTCTTTACCTTATCTCCCACTGAGCTATCACCTGTTCTAGTTCTATTCAGACGGGACCATAATTGATCATAATTTCCTATCACAAAATTTACGACAATCATTAATATGACTTTTCTTTTATCAAATAAAATCCTCAATCGCACTAAGGTTTAAGTAAAGTGTCTAAGTAAAAGGTAGAAGAAGAGAAACCAAAAAGAATACCATTGGTTGATTTACGTTACGATGTGTGAACACAGCATTGAATAAAGAAAGACACCCGGGGCCTGTGGTTTGTGAATAATACTTAATATACATGAGTTTTTTACCAGCCAATCATATCGCCGGGCTTGACAAACACATGTTCCTTCTCCGGCAGAGTTATCGTTACTGTTCGGGTTCTCTCTGAAATGGCAAGAATTAGGTTAACTCTTAGTGCCGCTGTTTTACGAGATCCACATGTTTTACTGTACAGTTGTCTTAAGAATGTATCCAGATTATACCTAGCAACACACAAATCAAAAGTGTACAATCTAATGTCAAGTCAGTCCTTTTTAATACATAATAGAAAGCACATTTCTGCTCTAATTTTCTTTCTCTCTGTTCATTGTCCATAGCTCACATTCGTAAAGGAATGCAAACTCTTCTAAGGGTTCTTAATGGATGGGTTTGAAAAAAAATCGAAAAAAGGTGATTCGTCTTACGAGGACAAAAGACAAAGAAAATAGTCTATAAGGGTTCTTAATCTGTCTTGCCAATGGATCCCTTCGATTTTCCAGTGAAAGCTGTGGCCTCCTTTGATTGTTCAGTGAAGACATACGACCCCATCTTAGATAAAATGTAAATGGACGCGCTATTAAAACGTTTGCAAACGCGTAATACATTTTATTGCAAAGAAAAATCGCTAAGCATACATATGACCCATACTAAAATAAAAAAAATAAAAATGAAAAATCTGTAAAAAGAATGTAGTTCTTTAAATGCAAATTTAATGTTCATGTAATTAACTTTTGAAATACCGTATCTGTCACCATCATCGTATCTTAATTACCCCCACCTCCTTTTTTTTTTTACTCCGAATAGAGCGGGAAGTCATCATTGCAGCTGGTCCTTTAAAGAGGCCCGCACCAAAGAAATCATGTACTGTTGTCGTGGTGGTTTATGTAGTACTCTATTGTACTACATGATAATGACGTTAGTTCCATGCACAACCTCCTGTTAGTCGTCTCTTACGAAATGCCTGAGGGGGCAAGAGTCATATTCTTTTTTTTTTTTTTTTTTGATCTTTTCAGGCACTGGCTGATCTTCTTCCTCGTTCGCCTCCAGACTTCGACATTAATGACTGGGCGATCAATGGTACAGTGTCCGCTTTTTACTTTTGGACATCGGGTTACCTTACCTTATGGTAAAGTAGGTTTTAGAATGCTGGATATTACCTTTCATGTACCAGAATTGGTGTTGGCCTACTAAAGTGAAGGTAGCAGACGAAGTTCGCACTGGTCGCCAGATTAAAAAGTTTATTGGTCGAACTTGAGCTCGCATGCTGGCTTGAAACTCCCACCCTACGACGTAACCACAGCACGTGACGTGGTATGCTTCGCTGAGCATAATATAACCACGGTTCTCTGTTGGGGGGAAAGGGGGGGGGGGGGGGAAGACATGATATAAAAGAAGTTGGAGGTGGGTTACTTCAAACTTCAAGGAATGATTAACAAACTATTTCACTAAACTAAGGCAACTGAATTTGGACTACAATCTGGCCGGGCCTTCATCAGACGACAAAGGGAACAACAATTCATTGAGTTCCATAATAGATTACAAAGCTATGCATCTAAACTAATTACAGTTCATCGGACAGAGTAATATAATATATAATATAAAAAAGAAACGCATAGCTACTGAAGGCACACACATAGCCATAATTTTGACATTCAATAACTTTTTTAAATTTAATGAGTTAATTGTTCAAATTGCACACAATAATACCTTAGGGTTCAACCAATCAATTGACAGTTGTTTTGCATCTGGGTCACGAGAGTTTTTTTTGGCGTACGGGCTTTCCCGTTAGTATGGTGTGTGGCCTCCTCTTGCATCGATCAGCGACTGGCATCTACTGGGCATGGATGCGATCAGACGTCTGATGTGGGCCTGTGGGATGGCTGCCCACTCTTCCTGGAGTGCCTAGAACAGATCACGATGATTGGCTGGAGCAACGTCTCGGCGACAAACACGTCTATGCAGCTCATCCCACAGGTGCTCAATCGGACTCATGTCTGGAGACAGGGATGGCTAGGGAAGGGTGAGAATGTTGTTGGCAGTCAGGAACTGCGTGGTCAACCGTGCACAATGGGGTCTGGTGTTGTCCTGTTGAAACACAGACCTTTGGGCAGCCAAAAGTGGAAGGACATGGGGTCGAAGAATTTCAATGACATATCGTTGCGCATTCAAACCTCCTTCAATGTGCACCAATTGACTCCTTCCGTTGTAACTGATCATTCCCCACACCATTGCACCTCCACCACCGTGCGGCGGAGCTTCATCAACGCAATTTTGGGCAAAACGTTCATTTCGCCTACGGTAGACCCTACGCCGTCTATCATGACGTTGCAACAAAAAGAAAGATTCGTCGCTAAACCAGACACGTCTCCATTGATTGTCAGCTACCCAGGGACGATGCTGGTTGGCTCAAGGAAGTCGATTTTGGCGATGGCGGCGCGTAAGGACAGGTCCTCGGTGAGGTCGTTGTGCCCAAAGTCCAGCGTCATGCAGTCTCTTCCGGACAGTTTGATCAGACACATGACGTCCTGCAGGCAATGACTGGGCAGTTGAGGAAGCTGTTGTAAACCTGTCTCTGAAGTGACGAAGCCGAATAAAGCGATCCTCCGCTGCTGTTGTCACTCTGGGTCGTCCACTGCGATGCCGGTCTTCAACTGAGCCAGTGGCTTGGAACCGGTGCCAAAGTCGACTGATGGTTCTCTGATGCACGTTTAGATGCCTGGCAACCTGACTTTGACTTTCGCCTGCATGCAGTCGGCCAATAGCAATGTTCCTTAAATTTATCGATAGAGACGCCATAAATGTCTGCTTGAAAATGAACTGAATTTTTTTTGTGTAGCGTTATCCTTTTATGGGGTTTTAGTTGCGTTGTCAGTGAATAGTATTCACCCCAAATTTTGTTGCTTTCACGTGCGCGCAACATGAGCTGTAGTTAAAAATAGCGACATAAACACTATTGACCACTGCGTTGTAACGATTACAAAAACGAACGCAATTCAGGTCAACACATGCATTTGACACTGTAAAGAACATTTGAGGCTGGTTTTTATATACCCTAGCACCAAATTTTACTTACAAACTCATAAAAACGCGCCCTCGGATAGCTATGCGTTTCTTTTTTTGAACAGTATAATTTAGTTTCGAAATTTAACATCGTACCTATTTGACTATGTCACACTACCAGTGGAAATGTAATATCTCTACCTGTTTGACGTATGTCACTGCCAAATCGATACTCCCATGGCTTGGACACGCCCACAAAGTCCTTATCAGTGCACAAGGGCGGGCTAATGCCATTGGCAGTAAACTCTGACTGGATGACTAAGGAAACAAACATTTTATTAAGTCATACAAATTGTAATGATAAGGACTAATGCTAGCGATGACGATGAGAATGATTATACGGAAAACATCTTACACCAAAAATGTGTGTTGACTCCAGCTTCAGTGGTGTTCTCGACAAAAATCTTTTGGCAATCAATGATGTTTACGTAATGCTCCTTTCAGATAAATCGAAGATTTCATAATTCATTGATTTTTTCCCCATAATTTGTGCGCTCTCGTTTCAATTCCGGCAGTATTGAACTACATTTGTTGTGCGTACTAAATTATGTGCATTATTCAATTGTTGGCACATTTTAATTCCCTACCTTCCGAGAGGTATTTGGTATTTTTCGTGTCAACGTTTACACTCAGTCCATTCATACGTGTCGTGTCTGTTTACCTGAGAGTTGATACAAATCAGACCAGCTTGGCTGGCGAGGTAATTTTTATGTAGTGACTCAGTGTTGTTTGTTTAGGGAGTGCCGGTCAATTATAGATCTAGGGGCATGTACAGATATATGAAAGCGGTAATACACTTCCGGACAGACTTGTAATAAGCAATATAAATGTAAGAAGTTGTAATGTAAACATTACCGAGATTTGACAGATATAGCAACTCCATATATGGAGGATGGCTGTTTGAATTGTTCAAATTTTTGATTTTTTTCGTCATGCAAAATATTTCATCATGAAAGTTGTCATAACATTAACTTTTCAATGTATTGGCTGGCATTTTTGGCGCGAATAAACTCTCACGTTAATTAGGAGTTTGTCAGAAAACGCCAGGTGTGAGCGTGGGCCGGAAAACTACGATATAACGTAGAACATTTAGACCTTGATGCGTGCCGTATTATATATAAAGTTCCGTAGAGGGTCTCCGGGGCCAAAGTACACACTAGGGGTAGTCCAACAACACGTATCAGCATACTTCAGTGAGCTGACAAACACCTCCTTCACAGTTTAAAATACGCAGTTTATTGTACTGAACACAAAGCTCCATGATAATAGAATATAGGCCCAATGGCAAATGCAGTAATAGGCAGTCGTCCAGTCCGTTCACTATCAAACGCTGGTCAATGGCAATCATACAGTCTTTATTATCATCGTACACTTGACATCTTCGTAACTAGATATGATTCCTGAATAGAATAGACTAGGGACACCTCACCAAAGTATTTTGGTGCCCTAGTGATGGAATGATGCAGGAAAAACACAGTAGGTTGCATTAGCTCAATACACATACGTCCGCTCACATTCGAACACCAGCTGCATCTCTTCTAGCAGACGGTCACACACTTCTGCTTCACAATTTTGCGTCTGCTTCTTCACCATATCGGTATGACTTCCCTTCCTTTATTAGTAAGTAAGTCCGTATAAAATTATCAGAAAAGGAGCCCTGTCCAGCTAACTATAATACCTACATAATCGTTATGAATTTTAATCATAACAGACCTATGGCACGGCATTCCAGAAACATCACAGTAAACAGCTCGGACTGAAGCCAGAAAAGAATATAAGTAAGGATCCTGAATTATTAGGAACGGAAAACACGTATTGGAATTATTAGGAACAGAAAACACGTATTGGGGAACCTTTTTATTAATACAACAAGGAAACTCCACATTTTAATACGGAAACCGGACTACAGGACCTACTTTCTCACAAAGTCACAGAGGGATTCTATAATTGAAATAATACCCCAGACGTGTGTTCGAGGCATCTGTGTTAAGTTGCCGAGATTATTCAAACTGAGCCAGAAGTCTAGGATTCCAGTATTGGGGTGAGTTATAACAATATTTTTATACAGTGAATTTGACATGTTTGAACTTACTGATGGCTATACAGGTCCTTAAGAGGCTGGCAACCTCAGCGTGTGAAAATGATATGTTCATGAACCACCACAGCAAAGCGCTGGTGATTGCTTCGAGCTAGTACTCACAGGGAACCAAGAGCAGAGGTGACTCCAGACTTCAAGAGGAGCAGGGTGTGGATGATGATGATGCCATCATATGTATATATTTATTATCATGTGTAATAAGTTGTATGAATATTTAAAACATGTCTAACCAGGCACAAGCCACTTGGTAATGAGAAAGCTGACAGACTCGCAGCAAGAGCACCCACAGTGGGGTCACTGAATATGGATAAGGGAGAGATACTGAGAACAATTAATGATCGCCTGTTAGAGAATGACACTGCAATAGATGAATCATCAAAGCTAAGACTGTTGGGATATGGCATCAAACGTAAGGATAGCAGAGATGGACGTATGAGAGGACGCATCCGTCGTGTATACAACCAGCGAGCTAGAGGAACAGTTAGCATTCCCACTCTTCGACATATACTGAGGGAGACTCAGTACCTATGGGTTTGCCCGGAGTGCAATGATATCGATTCTGTCCAACAATAACAATAACTGCCTGTATCTCTATTCTCATGCTGGAGGTTGTTGTCACGTAAGCCCCACTATGTTCGGCGACGATTTTACCTTTTACTCAAACCGAGAAGACACAGTCTGATTTCTCACCACGGAGTACAGACCCATCAGTGTACACAAATGGCATCATCATTTCCCGCATGATCATACAGCAGTTGGTTAATTTCCAGCTCTGCTTTCCCATTGCCCCAAGCTCTGCACCCCATGCCATCCTGTATAATCGTAGCCTCTGCCTGTGCCATCCATGATACCGTTCTCTTTATTCTTGCTCCCATGATGTCAGCTATGTTCCTATGCAAAGGGTGATTTCCAAATTTGGTTATTCACATATAGGCTTTTGTCTGAGCCATCGGATATCTGGATCTAATCGACAGCACTCCAAGCACATGCCTCATTGTCACAACAGACACATACACTACTTACATGCGTTGTATGATTTTTTTTTAGTTGAGCTTGCGTTGTAAAGAGAAAGAGGAGACATCCATGTCTCTCTGAGAATAAGCGGTATAGATGAACTATAGCTGCAGTAAACCTTATTGAAAATAATAATAGTAAATCAACGTAAAAGTGTTCGAATTTATATTTTACAAAGGAACAATACAATAGATAACACGTTACTACTTACTTAATCGTTCCTTTCTCTAACATGGGGTGTAGAGGTTTGTCAGAGAGAGCGCCATACTATCCTATCGGCTGTCTTCCTCCTGGTCTAGTTCCAATAAAGTTCTCGGTCCTTCAGATATTGTCTAATGTTGACCTCCCAGCGGACTCTGGGTAGTCCTGGAGGTCTGGATCCCTGGCTCTTAGTTTCCCATACTTGTCTTGGTAGCCGATCTTCTCCAATTATACAGACATGGCCAAGTCGTCGTTGTTGGGATTGTTCTACTTGGGTCTGCAGGGGCTGGGTTTTGAGGCCTCGCCGTATTCTCTGGTTGCGGACCATGTCCCATCTTGTTTCTTCAGCCACTTTCCTTTCTAAGGGTTGGAGCTGGCTTTTGAGGGTTGTAATCATTGCCCATGACTCGCATCCAGAAGTCAAGACAATAGATTACATAATACTATTAAATGTCAGCACAGGAGATCTGGCCCATTGAACCCAAGAAGATAAGAGACTTTTTAAAAAAACTAGACGACTGTAGACCCGTGAGTTTACTTACAAGTCCAGATCCACATTATCCATAAACTTGATGCCATGTTTCATGGAACTCTTCTGCATATCCAAATGGAAAACACTTGTGTAAATACCACTGTTAATTACATCTACAGCTGGCTGTAACTGCTTCAGTCGTGGATGTATAGAGAAATGAACATTGCTTTTAATTACATCGACACTTAGCATTATATATTACACCTATCCAAATAAAAATCTGCAAGTTTAAACTTTGACCCACGCCCACAAAAGTTTAACATCCTTTTCGTTTCAACATTCAAAGTTGCGCAGACTCTTGACCACACACGGCCTGCTGTCCGTTACCACTACTCTATTCTTTGCTTTTCCCGCCCATTTCTATGCTGTGAATCTATCTCCTTCTTGGGCAACACCTTGGTCTTGTACTCATCATGGAGACATACATAAACTACATTTTTCTCTTCGCTCTGTCAGCATCTATTCATTCCACGAGCCCGACGACCTCAGTTTACTTGGTCATGTAATGGAGTCTTACGGAATAAATAGGGAAGGAAAGATTCAGGGTAACATGATGAAGATTCATTTAAATAAAACACGGATGTGGAGAATACCTGCAGCAAACATGGAATGAATCGTAGAATGAATAACTTGAAGAGAATTTTTAAAGTATGTTTTTCTTTTCCAAAATGAATAAGGAGGAACGAAGGAGAGAAACGAAGAAGAGACACTAAGGCTTTTGTTTTATTAACTCTTATAAACAGTGATGCCAAGCCTGTTTGATATTATGTATTAAATTCCACAAAATCATGTGCGTCAACCACATTTTAAAAGTGTAATAATTAAAAACTAGTCTATTATTAGAAGTAGCACCATGATATCGTAAGCACTGAAACAGCGAAAATCAGTCTAGGGAACGCCCGAGAGAGAACGGACAGAAGCATTCATGAAGTTCTGAAGATACCTAACCTGGCCCAAGACAGTTCTATATATATATATATATAATTTACATATATATATATATATATATATATAGTATATATAAGATATATATATATAATATATTATATATATATATATATATAAATATATATATATATATATAATATAATATATATATATATATATATATATATATATATATAGATATATATATATATATATATATATATATATATATATATATATATATATATATATATATATATATATATATATATATATATATAATATAATAATATAATACTATATATATAATATATATATAGATATATATATATATATATATATATATATATATATATATATATATATATATATATATATATATATATATATATATATATATATATATAATAGCATAATAATGAAAACTATATCTCCACAAGATGCGGGTGGCACAAGCGTAAGGACAAAGTGCGCGGAACTACATTAAGTCGAAAATATGACCTCCCCCCCTTTTTTTTTTCTTAACCAGCGACACTTGGGCTTTCAGCCCTTCGGCACAATGACATGTCATTGCGAGGCTGGGGAACCTGAGGACTTTCCTTCACACCCGGTCAGGAGCTTCGCTCCTTCCCATCCACAGAGGGTTTATCACAGGAGCCGTTCCGGTTATTCGGTCAAAATCCCGGTCGTTGACACTCCTTCAAGCGCTGACGCCCGGGCTTGAACCTTGCTAGTTAGCATTACGGATTTAAAATTAAAATGGCGGCGGTCATTATTGTCTAAGCGTATGTAATTTTAAAACAATAAATAAAAAAATACATAAATAAATAAATAAATACATAAATTATATCTCATCTCATCTCATAATCGGAACCTCGTCCTACCCCGTGAAACGAGGTGTAGAGGGGACCCAAGTGCACAAGGCCCATGGGCAGGACATGTAATCGAAGTGACTTGGCAAACAGGTGATTAGCCCATTGTGCCCCATAAATTATATCATGAAACTTTATTTGTGAAAATTTCCTGACTGTTAAATACCCAATGCGTAGATATCGCATGTTAAAAAAAATTAATATCCGTCGCCTTTAATACATAATATATTGCGAGCTATATCCTATTTCCGCGGTAGCATAGTGGTTAGTGCACTGGCTTCCTAGCGCAGTGGTCTATGGTTCGATCCCCAGATGAGGCGGAAAATTTTTAGGCCACAAACGGCTCCTGGGTCGACCCAGCCCCAAATGGGTACCAGAGATACTCTGGGAAGGTTAAGGCGGCCGGCGTGATGCCGACCACATCACCCCTAGTGTGCCGACGGTCAAGATAATATGGGCCTAACACCATATTCCCAATATGCCTCAATGGGCGTGTAACGGGTTCCTTTACCTTTACCTATATCCTATTTCGCTACATTAGTGTTGTGATTTATATTTTGTTTTTAGATCTTGAGAAAGATAATGATTGTTAACACGCTGGCCTTTTTAACAAGTTAAAAAAAACGATATGCCACTCCACTCTAAGGTAAAAAAGGAACGACTAAGTAAGTAAGTTAAAAACTGTTCTTTATGCTAAATTTTAATTTCGCTTCTCCCATTCTGCATACTATCTTCAGTTAAACAGTACACACGATTTTGATTCTATTATAACATGTATAGCGTCGTCGATGAGTGAAGCCAAATTTTAGACTACCGTGAATGAACAAATAGCATGACTTATAAAGGCTAGAAGCCAGATAGTTTACTACTGTGATAAGTTTGGAGATATTGGTAAAGGTTAAGTTGTATTGGTTGCTATTGTCATCTTTCCATATAAAGCTGTGTTATGTGTTGTTCCTTTTATGCATTCTTTCCATTTATTTCCTTTTGAATCGTCATTTGGTATACCCTCTGTGCTCATAATTATTTGCAAGCAAGAAATCTGGACGCACTTTATTATTCATGTGTCCAAAAGGTACCGGTCTTGATTAGACGTGCCTGCCTGTACAAAGAAGACCTTTACCAAAATCTCATTAAGCATTATCTCTTACTTCCTTTTCCGCTATTTGTCCAGTCAGTTTTGATTGACATCCGGGGAAGAATGAGCCGACGATGAACTGAAGTTAATGATTAAGTCGCCACGTCTATTATGCCGTAACTTGTAAAGGACCGGTCACGACATCTTCATTGGCATTCAACCAGATGGACACTCAATTCTTTATGGACATGCAGACATCAAGTTACATTATTGATTTTTTTTTTTTTTTTAAGGAAATGGGAGAAGAGCGGACTAGCATCAAAAGATCATTTCTCTCCGCTCATCCACCATTTTTGTCTTCTCTGCTCAACCTGTTTATCGGTTATAATTAGGGAATTGTAGTGTCATTTTATTTTCAGTTTTGTTTTAATATGAAATACCCAGCCTTGTTTGCAATTGATTGCTTGCTGTTGGTAGTGACAGTTCATATTAAAATTTGTTTTTGTTTTTTTACTTTTGTTATTGGCTGTTTCCACGTGTCGTGTTGTTTGTATTACTTTATTTTTTATACTTAATTATGAGTAGTTATTTGGGTTTTTAAAAATGTGTCGTTACGTTTTTTTTAATTCAAATGGTGTGTTTGTTTTTATTTATTAATTATTAGCGCGTTTTGGCTTTTTCTTTCATTTGTTTTCCTTAAAAGGTTGTACTCTTATTATTATTTTTGTCATTAATATTGTCACTGTTTATGTGTAGAGGGACGTGGGAATCCTCAACCAGTGTACACGTGGCAGGGTACCACAAGGATAGAAGGATTTCAGGCACCTCGAATCCTGTGTATCAGAGTTGGGGATATCCAGATGTTGGGATTTAGAAGCACCCGGCAACCGTTGTGTGACCAGGGAGACAGCTGGTTGGGCTGAATCTTTATCCTTGTGGCAGTCCCAGAGCTCCGTATGGTCGACACTTTCTGAACTTTAACCACTCTTATTCTTTCTTCTGTTATATGTTACATTCAGGGTTCATAGCAAATTTCTTCAAGCATTTTCCAGGCTTTTTCCAGGTTTTTCCAGGTCCAGCACGTGATTTTCAAGGATGGGAAACTAATATTTTCCTCATCTAATTTCTCAGATATAATTATCATTTTGCTGATCAGCAATCCGGAGCATTACCGTCTCCCATTACCAAGGGTGTTTGCAGATTTCTTTAAAAAGAGCTTTTTTTTTTTTAATTCATAAAAGATTGAAAAACAGACATCTTTTCCAAGTTTTTAGTGAATTTGTTCAACATCAGCGCAATAAAATGTTAGTGACATGGATGGTAATGAATAAAATAAGCTTGATTGACATATTGATGTAACGATTAACCACGTATATCAACATAAAAGGCTAATAAAATTGGAATAAAATGTTTAAAAAAAAACTGTATTTTTCGTGTTTGTCTTTCTTGAATGTATTCTGCGTCTGTGGCATCTGACAATGAGCGTTTGTAAATGTTTGAGTAGTTAAGTACCTCTAGTTGGAGTCTGAGCTGCTTTTTTCATTAACTGGGGTTGAAGTTGTAGCTGTAGGCCTCTGCAAGAGTCTTTGTCAACGATCCACGTTGATAATCCTTGACTGTGTGGTATAACTTGAAGCAGGGTATCAGGCATAGAGGTACATTGCAATCTGGGCAGTACATGCAAGTCTGGCTTCTGTTCCCTGCAGCCTTACACACTTTACAGTCTGGTTTGTACCTTGCCCTTTACTTTTTTATCAATGAAGTGGTGCTCAGTAAGTCATGTTGTTTTGAAGGTGTCACATTGCGTCGAAGATTAGCAGGTTCAATTTTTTTTTTTTTGTACGCCCACTAATACTCGAGGTGAAATCTCAGGTTATTATTAATGTCTAACCTGACATTGATTTTACGTGAGTATCCCTTTTTTTCTTGTACAGAGACAGGTGTCCCTCGCCATTCAGGCAGATACTCGCCGATTTCGGAGGTACTCATTAGAGCTGGGTCGGCTCAGGAGCCGCCAATCCCTGGTCGACGACACTCCTTCAAATGTCCTCGCCAGGTCTCGAGTTAATCCAGTCCAAATCCCGGTCGACGAAAAATCCTCAAATGCCATCGACTGGGTTTGATCCTGGATCACCTGGTCGCCAGAGCTGTGTGGTAACCACTACGCTAGCGCCGCTCCTAGCAGGTTCAATAAGAGTCATACTGACATCCTGATCTTCGCTTTGATCTTTTTTTGTAGAGTTGGCAGTGTTGTAGGTTATATGCCCATTGACCAGGGCAGTTTCAACTAAGAAATAATATAAAAATAGGATCTGTGTGGGTAGGGGTAGCTTGCACCTAGTTGGCTGAAGTTTCCACACCTCCCATACTTTTGCTGTATTTTTCTGCAATCACTGGCTTCTGAATTGTTCTGCCCTAAAGAATTAGTCTTTCTAACTGTCTTGTTTATATTATCATTGGAGTGAACAGTGGATATAAAGTTAAATCTTTTCGTATCATGCCAGGTGACTGTCGGCATGCCTTATCTTCTGTCGCACAAAACACAGGATGATTTGTCTTTTTCAATTTGAGTTGTTTTTTTCTTCAGTGCTACAGGAAAATGCTTCCTATTTTCCGCTACTGTTCCAAATGCACCAATCTGAATTTCAGGTCTTGAAATAAAGCTGAAGGCTGAATCAAAACTATCACAGAAGAGAATATGTCCCTTGTTGCATATGAAATTTGAATTAAAACTATGGTGACTTTTCACTGAAAAAAAAAAAGTCCAAATAATCTCAGCTCTCAAGAGTTTTTTTCCTTGGTCACAAATAATGTCACATCTGTAGGTCTCCTAGTAGTGTTAGTTTAAAAAAAAAAAAAAAAAAAGGAACACAAATAACTTACGAGTAGGCCTAAGCTATGTATATTTACCAATTCAAAATTCTAAACGCATACATAATAGTCAAACAATATTTAACTAGAACAAAAGGTAATATATATAGTAATTGGGAGGGCAATACTTATGATAAGTGAAAATCTATTAAATATCTAACTGGAGACCTTTAACCCCCCCCGTAGCAAATAAGATGATTTGCTGGGGAGGTTATGATGGTATCCTAACAAAGAGTGAAATAAGTGCATGCAGTAACCGTGCGAGGTCAAGCAAATGTAGGTCCCTGATTCTATAAATGATGATGATGAATTGTGTACAGGGAACCTAACGCTACCTCCCTAGATCTCACACGGTCTCTCTGTTGGCTCTAGTGTAGGGTGTATGATGTACCTATTGTCTAGGGGAGAAATGAGATGATAGTACACAACACACAAACACTTTACTTTTCTATGAGAAAGTTAATAAAACAGGTGTTAAGTTTTCTTTTGAACTGAATATTACAATTTAATCTGCCTGTCCAGTCATATCTTTTGGACAGGTCTTGAAAATAAGGACAAGATAGTTTACAGAAAGGGTAATAAAACAACTGGACTTTCTGTCCACACAACTAAAATCAAGATATATTTTTCACTGAAGAAACAGTTCACAGCTTCTACTGTAATCCTATAAAGGGAGAGTCACTGTGTGAATGAGGGGCTGTTGTGTCATCATATACCCCTTGAAATTCCTGAATATCATTGGGAAACTCAGATTGACAGCAATGTTACTTTTTTACAAAAAAGTGTAAGATGAACCCCGAAGTATGGCACATCACCTGACGTTATTTATAAGTAAATTTTCTCCTGAAGATGCAGAATCTTTCACTCGTTCAAGCTCAACCGTGTGCTTAACGTATTAGAAATGACTGGATGGAGGCTTGAGGGCTGTATTCACTTTCAGCTGGCTTCCTGCCACCAGTCGGTAACAGGGAATAAATCGCTGGAACAAAAGGATACCCTGGCTTTTACATCTACTCACTTGAGATTATTTAATATTTTCCTACCAGGATATGGGGTCAGCCTTGCGTGCCGACTTACATGTGCACAAGCCCCTAACTTTGTTGGACTCCCTCCATGCTGTGACCACACACTCATGGGTCCCTATGGCAGATACGCCACTGCACCTTTTTACATCTTTTTTTCCTCAATACAATAATGTGGGGTAACCACATTTCGTTGGTCATATGATTTTTCTCTTTTCTTTTTATATTATAAATGCTTCAGGCATGTAAATAGTGTTTCATATAAGAACACAGAGGCTTACTACTATATCCGGTCCTTTCCGCTATATAACAGCATAATCACTTGACAACATACATCAATTTTAGATACATTTACACAGGCTGATATTTCTTAAAAAGAATGAGGACTCAACAATGTGCAAAACCCTTCTACTACCGACCAATGTTCGTATTTCATTTTTCCTCAATACAATACCCAATTTTGTTTGCCTGTACCTGGAATTAAACAGAAATAATTCATTACTAAATCGTCCTTACCAAAAACATAAATTCAAAGAAAATTATAAAACAAAAATGCATGCTGTTCGATCAAATAACGCTTACACAAAGACCCACCATTTTCGTCCTTTTACCACCCGGGGGCCCGGTCAGCAATAGTAAACAAAGGCCGTAAATTCTGCAAGTTTCACTCTGGCACTGGTCATGGCTCAGGCTGGGGAAACGGGTCGGATTTTATTTTTACTTTAAATTTACCACAGCTGAGAATCTCAGCAAGAATGTTTAAATGTAATTTTTATTTATTTTTGACAAACTGGGCAATTGAATGGGGGAAAAACCCCTTGCTAAATATTGGGTACCACTAGCCAATCAGAAGCTGTCGACCACAATACCAGGATTTTCAAAATGCAGTTTGGGGGGTGAAAAACAAGAAAAAAAAACATTCCAAAACTACACCGCCGTCTGCTGGCTACGTTTAATTGGCTAGCCTATCGTTAGTTGCCATTACAACAAAAATCTTTGTTTCGTTGATCTAACAAATCATAGGCTATCGCCAAGCCCCCCCCTTTCTCACCCTAACTCGTTGTCTCGGCGTTACTTCAAGTTATCGAATTTGAATATCGGCCTAGGCCTCCAATGCCTCTTTTCTTACGCGATCGATCCCTTTAAACGTTATGAAAAATTCAAGTAAGGCTGACTGTTGTTCTATTGGGTGCGCTACCGTCTTTGCAAGGAAGTAAAAAACATTTTATTTTTCCTTCGGTTTAACTTCGCTTTGCGTTATGGACCAAAATACTTGCTTCTTGGGGCGGGCTTCGGCTCGCATAATTATTTAACTGGAACATATCGATTTCTTGTTCTTAGGGGGAGTCTCACCTATTTTTTTTTCTATTATCATCAAGCGGGGCGGGGGGATCCCTACGAAAGTTTTATGTTCAAGTTTCCAATCTTTAAGTCCTTAACGGGGTGTGGGGGGGCGGGATTTTCATTTTTGTCATGTTCGTTTCGCCCCCAATCAAATAAGGGCCGGCTTTTTATCCGCGCACAAGACCACCATTTCCTCCTTTCTTGCACCTCTCCCGCGGTCCCCCATTAGCCTATGTAGATTCCAACATATCTACTTGTTTTAGATCCCTGTAGGGTAGACGCAATCAGCCCGTATACTTCTAGGTCCGCAACGACCCATGGGACAAGATAACCATCTGTGTGAAGTTTCCGGTATTGAGAGGTCTGTTTTCCGATTGACCAGGCGTTTGCAAAACATATGCCAGGCGTGTATACAACGCATGGTCAGAGTAGATTGGCAGCTTTGAACTTCATCAGGCCAAAATCGGGTAATTGTTAGACCGTGGCGGGTTGATGTCACATACAATCAATTGGGTTCTGCAGTAGCCGCTGGTTAGAACACATCTTTATGGGATGACGCTGAGCGAAATGCCACTGTTATTGTCCTCAATTTGCCCGCCTTCGTGGTTTCACTACCGGTAATAATTCGTTTTGTGTCTCCATTTAAGGACTGAAAGCATACTGGGGGATGATTGAACCATGTTTGTAAAAAAAACCAGAATCTGGGCGCCGGATTCTCTACGACCGGTAAATCGTAGAGAGGCGTTAATTTCCAAGATGAGTAAATTCTTACGTGAGAGAGCGCGAAGCATTCTCGGTGTTCCGCCATAAAGGCGAGGGGGGATAAATTTTTTATCCGTCTCGGAGACATACACAAGCATGCGGCGGTGTATTAGCAGCAGATTTCTTACATTAGTGCCAATTCAACGACAATCAGTTGAAGCTGGTACGGATATCAGCAAATGCCCCATACACGTCACCCCACAGAAACCGAAATAAATTGCAGACATTTTCCGCGTTTGTATATTATATGTACCCCCTACCCACCCCCCCGCGGTCCGCCTTTTCCACCACCCCCCAGATTTCTGCCACTACCCAAGCACCCGCCAAATTCAGCAACCAAACAGTAAGTGAGGCCACCCCCAGCTATGGGGCGTGTCTTGCTTGACAATTCTCAGCACTCAGAACACATCTTTTTTTTGTGCTTCAGGTCACCAATGCCAAGCCTTTGCAACTAGGTCTCGGGCTGGTTTTAGTTTTTATAAACAAAAGATGTAAGGTTGACAAATTTTATGACAAAAATCAGCCTTTAAGCTCTAGCTAATCCGGACAGAGATTGGTTTGGTACTAGTTCTAAACGCATACATCGTTAAAAGTCCGCCCTGATTTACCAGGCACCCGCCCAAAAGGTAAGCCGGCATTTCATTGGAACGGGTAATACAGTGATTATAAGTAAAATCTATTAACATTTGGTTTTTCATGATTCTTTAATTACACCCCTACCCCCCCCCCCCCCAGACCCCAATCTTTTAACTCTATTTTTGTTGGGTTTTCTTCTGTTTCGTTTGTTTGTTTAGATTTTTATTTTTAAAATTTAATTAAATCTTTTTTTAAAATTTTAAATAACATAGGCCTATCCACAAAATTGCTGATTTTCATTTATCCTAATTACCGCGATTTGACAGATGTGATGCCACTTTCGTGTATCGGCGATTATTCATGTTATCTGAAATTGAAAACATGTAGGCCTAGGCCTATCCTAATTAGCCTATAACCCTTCAGAGGTAGAACGGGATAAGTCTTTTCATCATAAATATAATAAACTGGACTTATTTAAATAGGTTTTATAAATGAGATAAACGAATTTATTACTTACGACGAGTGTTAAAAAAAAAATCTGCGTTTACGTCGTTAACGCAAAGCGCCGAAAACTTCTGGAAATGGATTTAATGCGCAAAGGGAAGTAAACATTTTACGGTAACTTTGCGCAAAGGGAAGTAAAAATTGTACGGTAACTTTACAATTTTTTACTTCCCTTTGCGCATTTCCAGAAGTTTCGGCGGTTTCGTTTTCGGCGCTTTGCGTTAATGGCGTAAACGCTGATTTATTTTTAGACTCGTCGCGTCTGTTGTTGCGAAAAATACCATCAATAACCAAAAAATGGACACAAAGTAACGAACTTTCGATTTCGTATTATTTTTCAAGGTCCGATGCGGAAAATTCAAGGCTTATAGCCATTTTTCCAGGCTTTTCAAGGCCTGGAATTTTTTTTTTCGTTTTCCAGGTTTTTCAAGGTTTTTCCAGGTCGCTACGAACCCTGTACATTTGTAGTAGCCCTTTCAGTCTAGACTGTCTATGGGAATGCGCCCCTGAGGTGAAAGCCCTCAGCTGCTTATGTTACGGGTGTTCCTTTCGGAGTGTTCTTTTCTCTTTTGCTTGTCACGAGAACTTCTCTTCGCCCAATCTGAAGTGGCGCCGCAGGGAGCATCGCCACTTGGTGCTATCGGCAGCTTCACCCTTCCAGGTTGCTGGATTAATGTCCAGTGCCTTCATGTCTCTCTTCTTGCACACATCTTTGAACCTCAGCTACGGTCGCCCAACTGTTCCTTTGCCATCTGCCAGTTGTCCGTAGAAGATATCTTAAGGAATGCGACCATCTTCCATGCGGCAGACATGGCCAAGCTAGGGTAGTATGCGCAGTCTAAGCAGCGTATACATGCTCTGAAGGTCAGCACCTCGACATTTGTCACTTTGTCCTTCCACGATATAGGCTACCAAGGATGTGGCGTAGACGCTGTAGATAGGCGGTATTGAGAGGTCTGTCTTGCTTAGCATAGATTGACCAGGTCTTTCTTGCTTTGCATAGATTGACCAGGTCTCGCTGCCTTATAGAAGCGTACTGGTGACACAGGCTTTGATACCGCAGCTTTGAACTTCACTGTGAGTTTGGAGTTTCCCTAAAATATGTTGTGGTTATTGTACCTTTTTTATTGCTCCACGAGTATTCTGATTCTAGGTGTCATGCTGGAGTGTTTTTTGTTTGTTGATGTCACATAAATTGGGTCGATCTCTTGTCCGCTCCGGCAGTATTTAGCTTCCTTTATGGGGCGTGCGAATTTTGTGCACTGTTCAATGGTCGGCACATTTTCTTCCCCTACCTTCCGACAGGTAATTGGTATTTTCGAGTCATTGTTTGCACTTTTCCCGGTAATAATTCGTTATGTCTGTTTACCTGTTCATCCCTGCTGAAAGAGTAGATGGATGATGCAATCTTGACCGACAGTCATGTTGGTAAAATTCTCGTTTACCAGACATTGGGCGCCGGATTCGCACGGAAATGGCCAAGCGAGCTTGCTTATCGCTGATATGGCTAGTGTGACGTAATTCTGTCGTGAAGAGTCACAGCCCAGATGGTCAAACGAAGGTCGGTGTTTGCATAAGTACGAGGGGAGATAAATTATCCGTCTCAGACACATTACGTTACACTGTATGCACCTGAAAGACGGAATGTTGTAATAGCTTCCAGACAGAATTATTACAAAGACATTATTTGTGATAATGTAGGGAGTTGTAGTTGCAATCATTAACGCGGATCGACGGATATAGCAATTCCCATATTTGGAAAGAGACCTTTTAAATAAGTTGCAGAATTTTCCTGAGGACAATTTTTGAATAAAAATAGAAAAAAAAAAAGTAGAAAATGTCAAATGGTATTTCGGTCTTGGCATTTTTCACAAATGGATTCTTCTGTCCAAAAATATCTAGCTCCTAGCTTGAGCCACAGCAATTCTTTTTATTAAGTGGTGTATTTAGTTCAGCTTGTATTTGGGATGTTCTGCTTGGATTCTCAGTAATTTACAAACACATCTTTTTTTGTGCTCTGAGCACGTTTCTATCCATGCCTTTGCAATTAACTTCTTGATTTTCTATCTCCCTATCTTTACTATTTAAAAAAAAAAAAATCTCATAAACAATAAGATTTATTGATATGACCATATTTTAATGTGCAAAACTGTGCTGATCTCAGCCTTTAACCTTAGCTAAAAGGCAGAGAAGCCTTTGTTGGTACTAGTTCTTCCCAGTCTGAATGCTCATTTCCTGCTATGCCAACATGTGCCGGCATTCATGTGGAAAACTTAAAACATGCATTAAAGAAATATGTTAAAACATTTGGTTTTTCATTTCTTTATTCGCATATTCATGTTCTTTTCTACACGTACATTTAAACATTTTCACATATTTTCCCGTTTTTATCTGACTGAATTTCAAGCATTACAGACATACGCTACTCCATCTATTTTCTTTTAATTTTAAATCTATCACGCTCCTTCTTGTGGTATGTTTTCTCTCCCCTGTCTTTCACTCCCCCTGTCTTATGTTTTTCCCCTTCATTGTTTTCATTTTCATGCATCCTGTATACTGTATGCCCCATGCATATCTGAAGTCATCCTTATATGACCACGAGCTAAGCACATTGCTATAGTATACAGATGTGGAAGTGAACCTCTGTCTGCGAGGCTAATTACACCCTTATTGACTCTTTAAATCATCTACACACTTTCAGAGATTCCCCCTGTAGTGAAACATGTTGAGAACCCAGCATTGCATATTAAGCTTGGAGGAGTCACTTGAACACCAGACGTAACTCTGGCTTTTACATGGTTGGCTGCATGCAGGAGGATCTCACTGTGGACCCAGGATAGACTGGGGTAGCTGAGAAGTGGTTATGTGTAGGACGTGACAATTCCTTGGGAGAGCCCAGAACCACAGCCCAGTATTTTAGCTTTGCATATCTGGAGAGCCCCCTGGATAGTAGGGAATGCACAGTATGCCACATGCTTCTTCCTCCTAGCTTGGGACCAGATGTGGCGATCTTTTAAATGCAAGCCAATCTAGAAAAACACGAGCTCATGACTTCAACTCAACACATTTCGGAATGGTAGAAAAGCCTAAATCTACAGTGTAGATAATACCAAGAAGTATTCAATGTGGTATTGGCTGCAAAAGAGCGAGAAGCTCAGCAGCCCTAGTTAAATAACAGCAACAATAAGAACTGTAGTTCCTTGGGGTCTCTGAAGAAACAGTACATAGTCTGCACATTGCAACTCCATATGCAATCCCAGTGAGTGCATATGATCGTAGAATTTTTGTATTAAACTGTGAGCAGCTTTTTTTTTTTTGTGTGCATGGAGGGGTGAGGATGTGACTGGGAAGGAGGGGGGGGGGGGGGGGAAAAGAAAGCCAGAGATTTCAGATATAGATAACTATAGAAAGAGGTGATACGTCTTAGAATTGGATAATAATTAATTGATAATACATGCACACATTGAAGGTAGTGGTCCATATGAGTACATAACACGTGAATATATTTTAAGAATATTTACTGATATGTAAATGCGGCTGCTATACTAAAACAACTAAAGCCTTTAGACATTGATACACATGGAAGTTACAGCTCTGGCATAAAGTAATTACCAGTACTGAGTGAATTTATGAAAACGGGATTCTCAAAAGTTCAAATTAATGGAAACTGTAAACATAAATATGAACAAAATGGCGTTATTCAAGACAGGCAGGATGGAAAAAAAAACACTAATGATCTTGGTGACTTGCTTAGATGATCACTGAATTTCCTCTTGCATGAGGCTGAATGGAAACAGAAAGGTGAGAAAAACTATACATCTGCTAATATTGTCAATTTTTGATACTTCAGACTGTAGAATCAGAAACTGAACAGCAACATCAATTTATAAATTGGTCGATTATTATCACAGTTATTCATTGTTTTAAAGTTAAAATATTATAAGAACAAATTTGGCAACATTTAATAAATTATTATCACAGACAAAAAAATCTGGCAAAACTTAACAGAATATAATCACAGATACAAATCTGCCAAAGCTAAAAGACATAAATCTGGAAAGCTAAAAGATTTATCATCACAGACACAAATCTGGCAAAGTTAAAAGATTATCATCAAAGACACAAATCTGCCAAAGCTAAAAGATTATCATCAAAGACACAAATCTGCCAAAGCTAAAAGATTATCATCAAAGACACAAATCTGCCAAAGCTAAAAGATTATCATCAAAGACACAAATCTGCAAAGCTAAAAGATTATCATCAAAGACACAAATCTGCCAAAGCTAAAAGATTATCATCAAAGACACAAATCTGCCAAAGCTAAAAGATTATCATCAAAGACACAAATCTGCCAAAGCTAACAGATTATCATCAAAGACACAAATCTGCCAAAGCTAAAAGATTATCATCAAAGACACAAATCTGCCAAAGCTAAAAGATTATCATCAAAGACACAAATCTGCCAAAGCTAACAGATTATCATCAAAGACACAAATCTGCCAAAGCTAAAAGATTATCATCAAAGACACAAATCTGCCAGAGCTAAAAGATTATCATCAAAGACACAAATCTGCCAAAAGCTAAAAGATTATCATCACAGATAAAAATCTGCCAAAGCTAAAAGATTATCATCACAGACACAAATCTGGCAAAGCTAAAAGAATATCATCACAGACACAAATCTGGCAAAGCTAAAAGATTATCATCAAAGACACAAATCTGGCAAAGTTAAAAGATTATCATCACAGACACAAATCTGGCAAAGCTAAAAGATTATCATCAAAGACACAAATCTGGCAAAGTTAAAAGATTATCATCACAAACACAAATCTGCCAAAGCTAAAAGATTATCATCAAAGACACAAATCTGCCAAAGCTAAAAGATTATCATCACAGACACAAATCTGCCAAAGCTAAAAGATTATCATCACAGACACAAATCTGGCAAAGCTAAAAGATTATCATTACAGACACAAATATGGCAAAGTTAAAAGATTATCATCACAGACACAAATCTGCCAAAGCTAAAAGATTATCATCACAGATAAAAATCTACCAAAGCTAAAAGATTATCATGAAAGATACAAATCTGCCAAAGATAAAAGATTATCATCACAGACACAAATCTGCCAAAGCTAAAAGATTATCATCACAGATACAAATCTGCCAAAGCTAAAAGATTATCATCACAGACACAAATCTGGCAAAGGTAACTCTCAAAGGACAAGAGGCCAACATTCATGGCAGATTTTCCGAGGTGCTTGGATGGGAGGCCAGTTTTCAAAGCCTGTATATTTGAACTAAATCTGTATTTCATTGTATATTTTATTAATTCTCGTTTAGTTTCCTTTACACCTATTCATAATATTATCATTCTTTTTTAAAACACTTGTAAAGAACTGAAACTTGAACTTTACTACTATAAAAAAAACTCAAAGTGACAGAAAATTCCTTGCATCAAACATGGGACAACCACCAAGCCCTTCAAGAGTTAATAAATTATCATCAAAGAATTTTCATTCGGCAGGTTGTGAGGAAAGAGATATTTTCTGGCCAAACACCATCACCAACCAAGAACTGCTAACTCGGGAGCCACCAAGAAGACATGCGCACCACCATAGTGGGTAGACACTGGAATTGGGTTGGCCACCATCACCACAACTGCCATGCTATTGACTCCAGAAGGAAAGCGAAAGCAAGGTTGGCCAAAAGCCACCTGGTAGAGAACTGTGGAGGCAG
The DNA here is from genome assembly GCA_024509875.1 of Oreohelix idahoensis. Taxonomy (NCBI): domain Eukaryota; kingdom Metazoa; phylum Mollusca; class Gastropoda; order Stylommatophora; family Oreohelicidae; genus Oreohelix; species Oreohelix idahoensis. Next base: position 990,281 of record JAMPIV010019121.1, read on the forward strand.
AAATGCTAAGCATGAACCAGAGCTGGGGCACCATACAAAGGATGGCTGTCAAACGAGCAAAGTGGAGACAGTTTGTTGCTGCCCTACAAGATGTCACCAGGCGTGATTGTCACTGATTGCTTTGTAAGTTTATGACCAAGGACCAAAGAAATCATCACAGACACAAACTTGGCAACAGTTAATAGATTATTACTGTAGGAACAAATTTAATTGATTATCATCACAGATACAAATTTGGGAAAAGTTAACAGATGAACACTGTAGAGACAAATTTGGGAAAAGTTAACAGATGAACACTACAGACCCAAATTTAGGAAAAAGTTACCGTCATTTCTGTAAATTAATAAAATTCGCCGATGCGGGTTTCTCTACAGACCTGCTTTGCAATAATACAAGCACGCCCGTGGCAACTCAACTTTTAAACCATGCCGCTATTCCTTCAACAAGGAATTAAATGGATCTATAAATTTTCAAGTCTATCACTAAGATCGTATTTGATGGCTCTGGCGATGAGAATTAAATTAAACTAAAACTTCCCAAGAACTCAAATGATCGGCTAGGACTAGACAAAATGAAATAAAGTTACCACGAAAATTCTGCTTACCAAATTTCGAATTTTCCCACTGAAGGCAATCGATAATTTGCTTCTGGCACCCGGCTTTGGCAATTTTTTCATTAAAAGAGAAAGCAGCTATGAAATATAGGCCTTTTTATAATCAAGACCCCCACGCGCCGACTTCATGCCATCATATGCGCGGCGTGGCCCCAAAGCCAATCGGAGCTCTGCATTTCAACTGCAGTTATCTCTCAGCCAATCAGAACCTTAGATCGTGCTGATGCAACGTGCATGGGGTTTAGACAAAGAAACGGGAATAAACCCTAGCCCTATACTGCGGAAATGAAGCAAAAACGGCCGCAAATAATTTAACTCCCGAAAAATGCGTATATGGCCACGCAATATCTTTAAAAAAAAAAAAGACACTGGTGCAAATCCTGATCTAGCCTCTATAATCTTTCGTCTAGAAAAATACTTTCTAATTCCCTACACCCCCATTCTAAACACATAGATCAAACTCCATCGTGATCTCCTCTTGAAAAAAACGTAATTCATAGAAGGAGAAGAAACATGGAGAAGGATTACCTGTAATCCCTCCTAGAAATAGTGAACAAAATGCAAGGAGAAAAAGACATGGGCCATTTGAAAGACAGAATCTCAGTACTTCCGTCACAATTTGGCATTTATGACGAGAAGCGAACGTTGCTTGCCATGAGAAAGACTCTCCATTTCTGAAAAATGAATTTGGTATAATTATTTCTTGCTCCTCAGTTGCAAGCAAAAACCAAAACCTCAATTGGTTACAGCAAACATCATCTAAAAGATCAATCAAGGTGCAGTAACAAGAAGAACAATCAAAGCATGTCTATTCACTTGCAAGTCAATTTTGACCTTTTCACTCGATTACGCTGATTACTATTGCTACACTGATTAATTCTGCAGGTTCTCAACTTTCAATATTCTTCCGTTAGCTGAGTAAGAAGAAAACAATCATTTTCTATGATGAGAAGCGGCGTGTAAGATTATACATTTAGCAATCTAATTAAAACTTTTTGCCAAGCTATTTATACACATCAGAATAAAATATGACTCTGCTTTACGAAAAATTTATAAAGTATATTTAAAATATACTGTCGGGCAAACGAAGCATGAGAATTTTTAAACGTTATTTCAATAATTACATGAGTAAATATCATGTTAAATGTAATAAGCACAAGCCTACACCTCGATTTCCTGCATCATCACCAAGAGGAACAAGAGATTAGAAGGAGACGTTGGAGATGGATAGGACACACACTGAGGAAACCTGCTGATAGCATTACCAGTTAGTCCTTGGTCTGGAATCTCTAAGCTAAGAGAGACAGAGAAAGACCAAAGAAACATGGAGAAGAGAACTGGAGACAGACATGAAGGGGATGATGAGAGACCTTGAGCTGATGGACCAGGACAGGAAGATTTGGCATAAGTTTGCTGAAGGTCTGTGCATCTTAGGGAGCAACTAGGAGAAAAGGGGTGGGGAAGAGAAGAGAAAGTTGTTCAATCTAGGTAACTGACAGAAATGTCAAAAGACAGCAGAAAGCAGGACCAACAAAACAAAATATATCTTAAGTCAACAAATAAGAATTATTTGCTTGGGCATTAATTCATACAGAACTTATCACAGTGTGCACACAAAAAAAGACATCATTTGAAAAAGTATCTCAAACATGATTCCCATGACTTACTTACTTAGTCGTTCCCCTTCTACCGTGAGGTGATTCCCATGACATCAAAGTGAAACAATGAACGTAACCAGCATTGCCACTCTGAAGTTTGAAAAAAAAAACCTAGAAATCAGCAACCTGAGCTATTTTTGGGTGATTTTGGCGCTATTTTGGTCGAAATCTAGGTGGGGTTCTTCAACTAATGAAGGAAAATTACACCTAGACGGGACCAAAAAAACCTAGATCTAGGTGAATCCACCTAGAAGTGGCAATGCTGAATGTAACATGAATATTGTATAAAAAGCATGACATTTTTGAAGTATGCAATAAGAACCAGCCTAGATGAATCTCAAAAATATTCATGATGTATCTAAGTAATACTACATTCTTGACATGTTAAATCAGTAGCAAAAGTAAAATAACCATTTCATACTAGTGAATTACTATACAGAACACATAGCCACATCAACTTAATCAAGTAACCGGAGCTTCTGTGCTGAAATAAGGAGTTGCATCTTTCACAAGAATTGTGTGGCAAACATCACAGACTTTGGCTAGCCGATGACTTCGTCCGCTGGCCACAGACTTGGTGGTGCAGTCAGCACAAAAAATTTGGCCACAGTGCCGACAGTGATGCTAGAGGGAGAAAAAAATATTGGAAATGTAGACAGATAATCAAACAAAGCACTTCAGTATTCCTAATATAAAACATAAAAGGAAAAAGGATCCAGTTACATCTTTTGAGGCATATTGGGAATATGGTGTTAGGCCCTTATTTTCTTGACCATCGGCAGACTAGGGGTGATGTGGTCAGCATCACGCCGGCCACCTTAACCTTCCCAGAGTTGTTCTGGTAACCAGTTCATGAGGCTGGGTCAACCCCGGAGCCGTTTGGGGTCTAAAGAAAATCCCACCTCAACTGGGGATCGAACCATGGACCACCGAGCTAGGAAGCCAGTGCACTAACCACTGCGCTACCGCATAAAGAATAATGATAACATATTGCACTCAAAAGACAATAACAGTAGGAAACACACACAATGATGCAAACAACATAAAGAACATGTACGAATATCTACTGTATAATTATATAAGATAATATATAACTATATTATATATATTAATTGAATATATTATAAAGGTCAGCATCATTGTGTCCTAAAGCCTTGAGACTCAGATGTGTTTTGGAATTAGCAATTTTTTTCGCATTCAGAATGGCAGTACCGTACATTACTGTATATTGTGGTAACACCCGAGTGGCATCTGTGACAACAAATTCATCAATGTAATTTTCAGCTTCTGCTTGATCAGCTAAACATCTTTCACCATAGATTTTCAGATACAGGTTGGTAACCCAGAATCCAAAATGCTTGGGAACGGCAGTGTTTCGGAAATATAATTTTTTCGGTTTAAGCCTAAAGCAGCCTAAACAATCGCCCAATAGTTGGACGAAAACACTTTCGATTTTCGGTTTCTAGGTTACCGACCTGTTGTTAATACCAAGATGCTTCTTAAACCATGCTCACATTAGTTGCATTCAACTAAGTATCATGTAGGCAGCAATGGTCCATTTCTATATCTCCTCATAGTCCTCCAGGAATAAAACTATTTTAGTTGACCCCCATACAGGAATAATACTGAGAGCTTTCATAAACTGTCATTATCCTCCCATACACTGTCCCTGTTTTCCTATTCTTCCTAATGTCTGCTAACAATAATCCTAGTTACATAGCCTTCTTTGTCATTTGAATGAGTATTGTTCCAGTTCAGTCTATATCAATATTTGAATTTCACCTATGCAGATGCAGGGTTCACTTGTTTGTTTTCTTCAGCACTGTGTTTTTATTCTGCCCAAAAGGAATTTTCAGACTAAAAAATTGCATTAATAAGCAAACAGTTTTCAATCCTCCAAGAATGTCAGCTTCATGAGAGGAGCTGACTGACAGCATGATGTTTGCTAACCCTTTTGAAGATGATACTGTTTAGTGATGCAACTGTAAGTTAAATAAATGTAGTTATATGAGAGTGAATGACAAAGAAGAAGATTTATGGACCATTTTGCAAAAGACAGTGTGCAGAACATTATAAAACAGACAGGTAGGGCCATTTAAAGACCTATTACCAATCATAAAAAAAAATAAAAACTTCAATGGTATGATGGTCAAGAGTCAAGATCAAATGGGTTGTCCAAAAGTGCATTGAAAGGGACAGTACCAGGAGCAAGAAAATGCATAGCCCACAGACATGCTGGGCAGGCAATATTCAAGAATGGACAGGAACACTTCTGCAGAGATACAGTCACTGGCACAAAATAGACAAACAAATAAAAAAGCTTTCAACAGAAAATGGTGCCCCAGTAATCACCTAAGTAAAAAAACAGAAGGAAGGAACAATAGGGATATGTAAACAGGACATCCTTCAACCTTTTAAAATGCATATTTCTGGGACTTAAGCTTTATCATCTGACTCAAATAAGTGAAAGATAATGAATATAAAATGCCTAAAAAATATGATATTCTATGACTGCCAAGGGATTCATCATGAAACCAAACAACTGGACTTGGCATTATATTTTTTTAAATGTCCACAATGAGCCGGAATTTTCAGGAGCTATTTGGAAAATAAATTAAAAATAAAACAAAGAAAGTAAGATAAAGCGGATGAATGTAAAGTATCACAGGACGTTTTTGTGTGGGTGGTATGAACCTGTGCTTAGGATGGCATTTTTGTGTGGGTGGTATGAACCTGTGCTTCTTCTTCTTCTTCGATCCTTAACCACCGACCGTCAAAGCAGTCAGTGGCCATCACGCCTAGTGGCGTCTTGTAGGGCAACAACAAAATGATTCCACTTTGCACGGTCGGTGGCCATCCTTCGTACAGTGCCCCAACTCTGGTTATGTCAGTGGCTTCCTTTCGGCTTTCACCACTGACAGTCATACGAGCCACAGACTCCGAATGTCCATCCCGCAGCAAAGTTTGTTCATTTGATGTTGTTTCCGTAACTTCATTATTTTTTTACATAGACAGGGGTGTCAGCCCTATGCTAAAACCCCCAACCTGGAGGACCAGGGTACCAGCTTTTGTCTGACCCCTACCCACACAGACCAGTCCAGCTTGGTTGAACCTACCAGGAGTAAAACTCCCACTGGCATAGCTCTGGGGATTGTCAGGGTACGCAAGCTGCCATACCGCTACAAGGTATAGGTACCATTGATGGCAGGAACCTGTGCTTAGAATGGCACAAAATGTGGATGGTAGGAGTTGTTTAAGTTTTGTGAGTAAGACTTCAGTGAGTTGGGCATTGGCTGTACTGTATGTGTTAGGTAGTTCTAAGAGAGAATAAACTTATAAACTGAGATTAGGTTCTCATGTGTTTCAGTGACAGGGGTTAGTTATGTGATGAAAAGGAAAACTGGTGATTGGTTGCGACTATCAGAGATTTGGAAAGATGGGAAAGTGGACACGAAGTGGTTGACTTTTGGCAAGAACAGACATTTGTAAAGATTTTGTCTGGTCAATTATGTACAGCATGCTTAGTCAAGAGTGATTATTTCAGTTTGATCCAGTAGTTAAGTGGCTAATAAGACTTGTTTTGCAACAAATGAATTGCTTGTTGCGAATCTGCTTCGGTGGAAGTTTATATTCAGGAGCATGAAATTAACACTTTGAGTACCACGGGCACCTACTGGCGACAAGCCTTATTTTCCATAGAGTACCAATGTCGCCTTTTGGTGTAAGCGTTCTTCTTCTTTGATCCTTAGCCGCCGACCGTCAAAGCAGTCAGTGGCCATTACGCCTGGTGGCATCTTGTAGGGCAACAACAAATTGATTCCACTTTGCTCGGTCGGCAGCCATCCTTCGTACAGTGCCCTAACTCTGGTTCATTCTTTGCATCTCAGCCTCCGCAGAGTTGTTTTTGGTCGGCCTCTCTTTCATTTTCCTTCAGGGGTCCATAGCATAGCTGTTCTTGTGATGGCATCGGGGTCTCTTCTGAGGACATGGCCAACCCAGCTCCAGCGTCTGCCAGCTATGATGGTGTGCATGTCCTCTTGCTTGCTCCGAGTAAGCAGATCGTGGTTGGTGATGATATTCGGCCAAAAGATTTGGAGAATTTTTCTTAGGCATGTTGTGTGAAAAGAGGACAATTTCGACATTTCCTTCTCTGTAACTCTCCAGCTCTCTGCGCCATAGAGAAGCATAGAAAGCACACAGCTCTGATATAATCCTAATTTTGTGCTTGTGCTGTACTGAGAGGACTTCCAGATGTTGTTTAGACTAAAAAAAGGCTGTTCTTGCTTTGTTCATTCTGTTGTTGATGTCTTTGCTTGCTCCGCCGTCTGGTGTTACTATGCATCCTAGGTATGTGAAGGCATCTGTCTGTTCCAATTGCTGATTCCTTACTGATATGGGCTCAGGGCTGCTCACATTGAGCGTCATGACCTCTGTCTTCTTTAGGTTGATGTTCAAGCCCACCTGCTGGCTATACTTATTAAGTCTATCCGTTTTTTCCTGGATGTGTTGATGTGAATGTGCTAGCAGTGCAATGTCATCTGCATATTCCAGATCTTCCAATGTAGAAAATGTAGTCCATCTTATTCCTCTTGGATTGCCCTCTGTTGTCTGGCGCATCACCCAGTCTATGACTGTTAAAAATAGAGTGGTTGATAAGGGGCATCCCTGTCGTACTCCTGTCTTCACTTCAAAGGTTAGGTTGCTCTGCCCAATGCTGCACGTAAAGTTGGCATAAAGGCTTTTTATGATTGACACTATGCAGCTTGGAATTCCATAAGCCCTCAGTATTTTCCATAAACTGTCCCTATGTATACTGTCAAAAGCCTTTTCAAAATCAACGAAATTAATGTACAACTGTCTTTGCCATTCTGAGCACTGCTCTATAATGTTCCTGAGGGTAAATATATGATCTACACATCTTCTGTTCTTTCTAAATCCTGCTTGTTCTTTCCTCAGTTTGTGGTCTACTGCTTTTGAGATTCTCTGTATAATTATCCTGCCTAGTATTTTGCTGGGAACTGAGAGAAGAGTTATTCCTCTCCAATTTTTGCAGTCTGCAAGATTTCTCTTCTTGGGCAATTTGACAATTATTCCTTTTCTCCACTCTGTTGGTGTTGTCCCTGTTTTCCAGACTTGTGCAAATAGTGGTTCTAATAGTTCTGCTGCTAGCTCTGGGTGGTGTAAGCGTAGTATCACGATAAAATGTTATCACGCACGGTGTCTGAACATAACACATATCAAGGGAATTAACTAGTGTTGCGACAGCTATGTATTTTTTACTAGATCTGGGTTTTTTGGCTTTCGTCTGGGTATCTGGGTATTGTTTTTTCAAATCTGCATTAATCTGGGTCTTTCTGACAATTGGTATTTACAATGTATGTATATTCTGTGCACTGAGCATTTATATTATAATTAAATGTAAACAATTATGTGCTATATATTTTTTATACCACTTTTCTTTTTTTTTTTTTTCGTACGCCCGCTAATACTCGATGCGAAATCTCAGGTTATTTTTAATGTCTAACCTGACATTGATTTTTGTCGCCCGGGTTTGATCCTGAATCACCCGGTCGCCAGAGCAGTGTTGTAACCACTACGCTAGCGCGGCTCCCTTTATACCACTTAAATTTAATTCTTGTTTTTAACCACATCAATGACATTGTTTTTTTACTCGTTTACATCAACTATCAATTTCCTGTTCTGTTAATGGCTGTCATCTACAACACTCAGTCATTTTTGCGATGTGTTTTAAAGTATTCTTTTTAAATTTCAGACTTAAGCAGATAAACAGCATATTGTTTTTTTGTTATTATAAGATTATAAAATGAGCAATGATGAAGGTACGCTAGGTAGTTGTAGCAGCATGACGCGACACACACGCCACCTCACTCCTCAGCATGCGTCGAAAGAGTGTTTTCGAAGGTTAACTTAGTTAAAACTAAACAAACCAACAAGCTTTTGTGTGAAACAGTTTCCAATCGAATACTAGCCAAGCAAGCAGTTGCCAAAGATGGAGTTTGTCGTACGTTTAATCCTAGTAAAAGCATGGTTGAATATGTGCGTGAAGGACGTTGTCGGCAGAGTTATGCAAAGATTTTGGAACTCCACAATAAAGATTCCACATTGTCAATTCATGCATATGATCTTGACGAAGGAGAAGTTGTCGACATGGATGCCGAGTCGCTGACAAGTGACAATTTTCAACAGTAACAAGTTACAACTAACATTTTATATTTGATTTGAGGAACATTTTGTTAATGTAACTGCTGTAAGTATGTTACTGTTAAAATATCTCATTTTCAAGATGATTGTTAATAAAATCATTTTTATATAATTGTGAATTTTTGGTAATAAAAAATAAAATAAAAATGAAGAAATAAATAAAAATTGGTAGCACACAGCTTATTTGTGCTAAAGTTGCACTAAAGGATTGTGTAAGCATCGTCTATCCCGTGTATTTGAGGCATAAAATAATCTGGATATTTCTGGGTTTTTTAAAGAAGAAAATCTGGGTTTATCTCTAGAACTTGAGTGGCAACCTTGACTGTAGTGTACACAACAGTATTGCCAAAGCTGGGTATTTTTTACTATCTTCTTCTTCTTCCATCCTTAGCCTTCAACCGGCAAAGCAGTATGTGGCCAGTACGCCTAGTGGCGTCTTAGGGCAACAACAAATTGATCAATCTATCGCTGTTTCCACCACGCCTAGTGGCGTCTTTGTGGAACAAAAACAGACCAAACAATCTATCATTGTTTCCGTAATCAGATTGGTTGGCAAGCAGGTGATCAGCCCACTGTGCGAAGTTTTTTACGGGATGGGGTAAACAGCCCCATGCCCATACCCTCCTTAGTCGCCTTTTACGACATGCGTGGTAGGGTGCAGTGTTACTATTCTTTGCTCCCCTTTCGGGCCCCGGTAACACACGGGTGATTTTTTACTATACTGTTCAAAAAAAGAAATGCATAGCTATCCGAGGGCGCGTTTTTATGAGCTTGTAAGTAAAATTTGGTGCTAGGGTATATAAAAACCAGCCTCAAATGTTCTTTACAGTTTCAAATGCACGTGTTGACCTGAATTGCGTTCGTTTTTGTAATCGTTACAACGCAGTGGTCAATAGTGTTTATGACGCAATTTTTGACCACAGCTCATGTTGCTCGCACGTGAAAGCAACAAAATTTGGGGTGAACACTATTCACTGACTACGCAACTGAAACCCTATAAAAGAATAACGCTACACAAAAAAATTCAGTTCATTTTCAAGCAGACATTTATGGCGTCTCTATCGATAAATTTAAGGAACATTGCTATTGGCCGACTGCATGCAGGCGAAAGTCAAAGTCAGGTTGCCAGGCATCTAAACGTGCATCAGAGTACCATCAGTCGACTTTGGCACCAGTTCCAAGCCACTGGCTCAGTTGAAGACCGGCATCGCAGTGGACGACCCAGAGTGACAACAGCAGCGGAGGATCGCTTTATTCGGCTTCGTCACCTCAGAGACAGGTTTACAACAGCTTCCTCAACTGCCCAGTCATTGCCTGCAGGACGTCATGTGTCTGATCAAACTGTCCGGAATAGACTGCATGACGCTGGACTTTGGGTACAACGACCTCACCGAGGACCTGTCCTTATGCGCCGCCATCGCCAAAATCGACTTCTTTGGGCCAACCAGCATCGTCCCTGGGCAGCTGACAATCAATGGAGACGTGTCTGGTTTTGTGACGAATCTTTCTTTTTGTTGCAGCATCATGATAGACGGCGTAGGGTCTACCGTAGGCGAAATGAATGTTTTGCCCAAAATTGCGTTGATGAAGCTCCGCCGCACAGTGGTGGAGATGCAATAGTGTGGGAATGATCAGTTACAACGGAAGGAGTCAATTGGTGCACATTGAAGGAGGCTTGAATGCGCAACGATACGTCAATGAAATTCTTCGACCCCATGTCCTTCCACTTTTGGCTGCCCAAAGGTCTGTGTTTCAACAGGACAACGCCAGACCCCATTGTGCACGGTTGACCACGCAGTTCCTGACTGCCAACAACATTTTCACCCTTCCCTGGCCTATCCCTATCTCCAGACAGGAGTCCGATTGAGCACCTGTGGGATGAGCTGCATAGACGTGTTTGTCACCGAGACGTTGCTCCAGCCAATCGTCGTGATCTGATCCAGGCACTCCAGGAAGAGTGAGCAGCCATCCCACAGGCCCACATCAGACGTCTGATCGCATCCATGCCCAGGAGATGCCAGTCGCTGATCGATGCAAGAGGAGGCCACACACCAAACTAACGGGAAAGCCCGTACGCCAAAAAACTCTCGTGACCCAGATGCAAAACAACTGTCAATTGATTGGTTGAACCCTAAGGTATTCTTGTGTGCAATTTAAACAATTAACTCATTAAATTAAAAAAGTTATTGAATGTCAAAATTATGGCTATGTGTGTGCCTTCAGTAGCTATGCGTTTCTTTTTTTGAACAGTATAGATTTGGGTTTTTTGGCTTCCGTCTGGGTATTTCTTTTCCAAATCTGCATTAATCTGGGTATATTTGACAGTTGGCATTTACAATGTATGTATTTTCTGGGCACTGAGCATTTTACATTATATTTATATTATAATTAAATGTAAAAAATTATGTGCTATAAATTTTTTATTCCACTTAAATTTAATTCTTGTTTTTAACCACATCAATGACGTTGTTTTTTGACTCGCTTACATTAGCTGTTGGATCCAAAGCATGCTCTCGAGATCAACAAACCTTCTGTCATTCCATTAGCAGCACAGTTCCCAACAGTTGTTTCAGAAGAGAGCCTGATAGCTTGACTGCTTGCGTCAGGGTCAGCGAACCAGAGCTGACCAAGACCCTACTCCACCTCCACGTGGTGGTCCTGGAAACAGGCTGCATCACTGCAGTCTGGCTGAGAGAGTAGGGATCGAAGAGGAAAGGCTAACCCGGTCCCAAAAATGCCGTGCTGAAGTCGGATGTGTAGGGCCAAAAGGCGCAAATATCGCAGCCCCGCTGTAAATGGGTACAACGCAACCAATGCCTTTTTCAGGACGAATGAGGAAGAAGAGAGCCTTGATCGTCTGTCTAATCAATGGCTAGAACTGGCATCGTACCGAAAAGATCTTGGACATCTGGTGGATGAGGATCCGCCCGCATTCTGGCTGGACTGCAACAAGTACTTACTTACTTAGTCGTTCCCCTTCTACCGTGAGGTGTAGAGGTTTGGAAGAGAGAGCGCCAGACTATCCTATCGGCTGTCTTCCTCTTGGCCTGGTTCCATTCTAGTCCTCGATCCTTCAAAGACTGTCTAATGTTGTCCTCCCAGCGGACTCTGGGTCGTCCTCGGCGTCTGGATCCTTGGCTCTTTGTTTCCCATGCTTGTCGTGGTATCCGATCTTCTCCCATTCTGCAGACATGGCCAAACGAACTTAATTGGGACTGTTCTACTTGGGTCTGATGGGGGTAGGATTTAAGGCCTTGACGTATCGTCTGGTTGTGTACCATGTCTCTTCTTGTTACTTCAACCACCTTCCTCAGATACCTCATTTCTGAGGTTTGGATCTGGCTTTTATGGGTTGTAGTCATTGCCCATGACTCGCATCCGTATGTCAAGACTGGGACATAGGTGGAGCGGTATACAGCCATCTTCGTTTTCTTACCAACCTCTCTCTTGCTGAGGAATCCTCGATTTATGGCCTGAAAAAGTCTCCCAGCTGCTGCTTTTCGAGTGGCCAACTCTTCTTTGATGCCTCCCTTTCGGTCTATAATAGCTCCGAGGTATTTAAAGTGGTCGACCTGCTCCAGGACCTGTTCTCCCAGCTTAATCTGATGTTTTCTTTCTTCTCGTGATATCACCATGGATTTTGTTTTAGAGCTGCTTATGACCATCCCTCTCTTCTCCAGCTCTCCTTCCAGACTTGCAGGTTGGATTGGAGATGTGCCTCTGATTTAGCAATCAGGGCAACATCATCAGCAAATGCCAGCTCCGAAATATAGACCTGTCTCATCTTCCAGTACCCCACTGAATACTTTCTTGTTCTCTCCTTACATGCCTTGATGACATCGTCTATAAGGAGTATGAAGAGGTAAGGTGATAGGATATCACCTTGTCTTACACCAGTGGTGGTCCTGAACTCTTCCGACTTATGGTTTGCTGTCCTCACATAATTTCTGCAAGACTTGTAGAAGCTCTGTATAGCATGAATCAGAGGTGCTGGAATATTCTTCCTTGCCAAACAGTCCCAAAGTTTGCTCCAGGGGACCCTGTCAATCGCCTTTTCCAGATCTATGAAACAAAGATGCATCTCACTCTTATACTCAAGGGCCTTTTCACTCAGCTGTCTGAGTGTGAAGATTAGGTCTTGAGTACTTCGGTTTGCTCGGAATCCGCACTGGACCTCATCCAATTGTGGCTCAGCTAGGCGTCGGAGTCTCTGCTCTAGGATTCTAGAGTAGATTTTACCAGGGACACTGAGAAGGGATATGCCTCTATGGTTTCCACACTGTCGATTGTCACCCTTTTTGAAAATTGATGTTATGATGGCAATCTCCCAATCCTTTGGTATGGTCTTACTGCAACAAGTAACAGATGCTAATAACCAGAAGAAATTTGATGTTTTGGCTGACCTCATGTGCACGCTTATGGCACTATCTCACTCCTCAGCATACGTCGAAAGAGTGTTTTCGAAGGTTAACTTACTTAAAACTAAACAAACCAACAAGCTTTTGTGTGAAACAGTTTCCAATCGAATACTAGCCAAGCAAGCAGTTGCCAAAGTTGGAGTTTGTCATAAGTTTAATCCTAGTAAAAGCGTGGTCAAAGATGTGCGTGAAGGACGTTGTCGGCAGAGATATGCAAAGATTTTGGAACTCCACAATCAAGATTCCACGTTGTCAATTCATGCATATGATCTTGACGAAGGAGAAGTTGTCGACATGGATGCCGGGTCGCAGACAAATGACAATTTTCAACAGTAACAACTAACATTTTATATTTGATTTGAGGAACATTTTGTTAATGTAACTACTGTAAGCATGTTACTGTTGAAATATCTCATTTTCAAAAGTGCATATATTGGGGTGTTAATAAAATTATTTTTATATAATTTTGAATTTTTGGTAATAAAAAATAAAATAAAAATGAAGAAATAAATAAAAATTGGTAGCACACAGCTTATTTGTGCTAAAGTTGCACTAAAAGATTGTGTAAGCATCGTCTATCCCGTGTATTTGAGGTATAAAATAATCTGGGTATTTCTGGGTTTATCTCTAGAACTTGAGTGGCAACCTTGGAAGTAACTCAATTTTATTGAGAAATGGTCAATGGCGGCCGGAAAATTTGTTCACGTGTTTTTATTAATCTTTAGGTGGAAATTTTTTTTTTTTTTTTTTTAAATGAGTGAAACTAGTGAATGTTGCAATGATTTGGATTCTGGCTCTCAGCTGACCTTTGAAAGTGACAACAGTTGGTCTAGTTTTGATGCAGGGTAGCCTGAAATTGGATGAACAGAGTGGTCTTCATCACCCGTGATGGACGAACAACCAACCAGCCTGAAATTACCGAAACAGACAGCAACAGCCCTAGTTCTAGCATTCGTGAAGCAGTCAAAGGTGTTGATATCGATTTTCAGGGCCATAGTGAGAATCAGGGGCGTAGAAAAAGACCTGCTACTAGGAGGGGGTGTGGCAGAGAAGCAGCTGATTAGTTTCAGTATGGCTTTGATGACCCTATGTGAGCGTTATGATTAGGGTTAGACTGTTACAGACAGTAGAAGAGGGTTTCCTGTAATTTGAGAAAAACAAAACATAACATGAAGCGTGGCCGCTCATCTGCTTTTGCTAGGTCGGGAAACATGGTTGCTTGTACATGGCGTTATAGAATTTGTTCAGCACAGTCCACGCAAACAATGTTACTGACAGCAGAATGAAGACAGTTGACAGCGACCAAGATGCATTGTTTGTAATTCTGCTGAACTGAGAGTCCAGAAAAGATTCTTTTGTATTGGATGTGAAAAACCACTCTGTATTGTGCCCTGCTTTTCAATTTTTTTTAAAGTGAGAGGACAATGCTGCCGCCAGGAAAAAAATAGGTCCCCAAGGCCAGAGAAAAAAGGCAACAATAATTGCATCTGTGACCATATTTTATGTTAGACTAACACACCCAGCTAAAGCAAATTGATAAGTACATATTTTTAAAAATTCTTTTTTGCATGAAATCATTTCAGTACCTCATGAATATTTCTATTTTGCCATTACAGACCCTGGAAATTTTGTGTCCATTTCAAATAGCTTTTTAACCCCAATATCATTTTAAGATCATTGATTTTTTTTTTTATAGAAAGAATGTACAATAATATATCTTGGAAAGTCTTATGACTTTTGAGTTGATTATCTCTCCACATGTAAGCCTACCTTGCCGTGGTTGGAGAGCTTGAGCGCCCCAATGATCCCGGGAGCTATGCCGGCGGGAGTTTTACTCCTGGCAGGGTCACCCAAGCCGGACAGGTCCTGGGTGAGGGGCCAGACTAAATGGGCTGAGGAGTGGGTGGAACCCTATAGGTGTAGATGCAGAACCCACCGGCGAGTGGTACATGCTCTGGTCTGCACCAATCCACCCCCACTTCATGGGTTAAATGCTTTCTTGCCTCATTCTTCACTGTTTGTCGTCTATCACGCCCACGGCGACCGTTGCCTCAATTGGCTGTGTGTGGTGTACCCGGAAACGGGGCCTCCCAGCACTGAGGCACAGTTAAGTCCCCGATGTCACTTATCGGTGCAGAATTGAGAGAGATGGCTGAGCATCACAATCCCCCCTGTGTTGCAGCATGATGGAAACCCAGCATTGCACACTGAGCTTGGGGGGATCACTTGGGCACCAGACTTAATACTGGCTCTTGACTGGATGGCCGCATGCAGGAGATTTCTACAATGGAGGGTTGGCAGGTGGTGGGTATCTGGAAGTGGCTCTGTGCAGGACGTGAGGATTCCTTGGGAGAGCCCAAAACCAGAGCACAGCATTGTGCAAGCTCTGCATAGTTGGAGAGCCCCCTGGATGACGGGGAATGCACAGTGTGCTACCCCACCTATCCCCAACTGCTAACTTAGAACCAGAAGTGGGGTCCTCTGTATGCGTGCCAGGCCAGGATAAAACGCCTGGGAAAGAGACTGGAGCTCAGAACTCCCTAACTCAAAGTTGCAGGATGGCAGAAAAGCCACGGGAAAGACAGGGCTATTTTGAAGATAACGCAACCATATTTTCACCATACGAGCTCGGACGCCGCCTCGGTAAACAAGGTCCGCGCAGAGCAGTGACACCCCCAGGCTGCTTGCGAATAGTCTACTACTGGGAACATAAACAGATTAGGGATGAGCCCACTCTCCCGTTGAGCAGGTGCTAAAGTCGTAGATACTGGGCCAGAAGGCGCACCGGAAACCACAGTATCATGCAACTCGCTTTTTTTTTTTCTATGGAGAGTACACCGTCAAATAAATCTCGTTCTGGTGCTCGCCCTGTGGAGCTCCACCAGGCAGGTGCAGTGCCGGGCTCTGAGCCTCGACAGAGCCCACCCTCAGCTACTGGAGGACCCTCTAGACCGTCTTGTGGAGTCAGCAGACGGCGGAGGAGAACTACTGACCAAAACAAAACAGAAAAAGAGAAACCCAGAGTGCCACTTGTCATAATGCACTGGAATGCAGAGGGAGTGAACAGCAAGCAGGCTGGATACAGCAAAAAGACAGAGCTGGAAAACATCTTGTATGAGAAGCAAGTCAGTGTTTGCTGTATCCAAGAGACTCACTTGAAAGCAGATCAAACCTTTAAAATAAGGGGATATCAATGCTTCAGATCCGACAGAAAAGATAGACGAAAAGGAGGAGTACTTACTCTTGTAAGGAATAACATTCCTGCACACGAAAGGAAAACCTTCATGGATGGAGCAGAATATCAGCTGCTGCAGATAAAGGTAGACAAGATGGAAATAGAACTCCTGAACTATTACTGTCCGAACAACAAACCTCTGAGTCTCAGCTCTATACAGGTACCAGCCACCAACTTTATAGCAGTTGGAGACTTTAATAGCCACTCCCAGAGCTGGGGCTATAACCATCTGGATCACAGAGGTGAAGAGGTTGAAACTTGGCAAGATGATCACTCCCTAATCCTAGTCAATAATGCCACAGATACTCCTACCTTCTACTCCAGAGGATGGCACACAACTTCAACACCAGATCTTGCCTTCTCCACACCAGATATAGCTGGATCTATTAGTAGAGAAGTAGGAGATCAACTAGGGGGAAGCGACCATCGCCCAATCTTTCTTACTGTCCAGAGTGCAACTCTCAGTACAGGCCCAGCCATTACAAGATGGAACTACAAAAAAGCCAACTGGGGTTTATTCAGGCATCAGGTGAACACGCTGCTGTCTACCCTCAAGGTACAGAACAGAGATATTAATGAAGTGGTAAAAGACTTCAACAGATGCATACTACAAGCTGCAAAAGAAACCATTCCCAAAGGATGCCGGCGTAACTACATACCATACTGGTCCAGCACACTCCAAGAACGTCAGGAAGCTATGGACAAGGCTAGAAAGAACGCAGAGTCTCAGCCTTCACTTGAAACTCACAACAAATGGAAAAAGGCTGTAGCAGAGTTTCAGAGAACAAAGCTAGAAGAAAAACGGAAAAGCTGGAGAACTAAAACGGCATCGCTGAACCTTGAGAAAGACGGCAGGAAACTTTGGAGATTAGTCAAGTCTCTAAATGAAGAGCGTTCCTCACCAAGGCAGACTATCACATTGGATGAAGGTGGCAAACTTTTCAGAGGAAAACAAGCTGCAGACTTGTTTGCTAGAAGATACAGTTCAGAAAGCAACTTACCCATTAACATAGACCATCAGAGAGAGATAAGAAAAGAAATACTGGCAACCATGGGACAGACAGATACTCCTGCCCCAATGAGGGAACCCATCACACTAGGAGAACTACAGAAGGCTATTTCCAAGCTTAAGTTTCAAAAGTCACCCGGCCCAGACAAAATCAGCAACGAAATGCTAGTAAATCTGAGCTCAGCAGCAAAGACAAAACTGCTTGAGATATTCAACCACAGCTGGTTGAAAGGAACGGTACCCCAAGTATGGAGAGAAGCCATCACAATACCCATACTAAAGAAAGGGAAATGTAAGACCGAGGCTGCAAGTTACCGGCCAATCAGTCTCACAAGCTGTGTTGGGAAGACTATGGAGCAAATAGTCAACCACAGATTGAAATGGTATTTAGAGTCTGAGCAGATCCTGGTGCCGGAACAAGCTGGATTTAGAGAATGCTACAGTATAGAAGACCAAGTTACTTACTTGTCTCAAGCAATAGAAGATGCCTTTCAGGAGAAGAAAAAGGTCCTAACGATCTGGGTCGACTTCAAGCAGGCCTTTGACAGGGTGTGGAAAGATGGCCTCATTGCAAAACTTGGGAGAGGTGGAATCCAAGGCAACATGATGAAATGGATCCAGTCATACTTGCATAACAGGAGAACTAGAGTCACTCTTGACGGTCTGCAGAGCAGAAAAGTGTTGCTCCATCAGGGGGTACCTCAAGGAGGAGTAACTTCCCCTACACTCTTCCTTGTTTACATCAATGACCTGGTGAAAGATCTCCCTGCAGG
Source organism: Oreohelix idahoensis (assembly GCA_024509875.1). NCBI lineage: Eukaryota > Metazoa > Mollusca > Gastropoda > Stylommatophora > Oreohelicidae > Oreohelix > Oreohelix idahoensis. Next base: position 1,008,209 of record JAMPIV010019121.1, read on the forward strand.
AGTGAAAGCTGCCTTATATGCAGATGACCTAGTACTCTGGTGCGCTGATGAAAATGTCACCACAGCAAATTATAGAATGCAGCGGGCAGCAGACATGCTAGTGTCATGGGCAGAGAAATGGCTTATCACAATAAACACAGACAAAACCTCCACAACACTGTTCTCCCTCGCCCCCAAGGACAAATCAGCTAACATACACCTAGGGACAACCGTTATCAAGGAAGAAAGCTACCCCACCTATCTTGGGGTGACATTTGACCAAAGGCTTACATGGAATAAGCATATTGAAAATGCAGAAGGAAAGGCCCGAAGACGACTAGGCATACTCAGAAAATTGGCAGGTACCAACTGGGGAGCAAATGAACGAAATCTAAAGAAGATTTATAGTGGAGTAATAAGACCACACTTAGAGTTTAGCTCAGCAGCATGGTCATCAGCTGCTAACTCACATCTGCAGTCCTTGGACAAGGTGCAAAATCAAGCTCTCAGGCTCATTACAGGAGCCATGAAAACTACACCAATAACAGAGATGCAGAAGGTTGCTGGATTACAGACATTGTCCCATAGAAGAGACACAAAGACCATGATCCAGATGGAAAAGTACAACAGTATGCCAACGCACCCAATGAAGGCAAGACTAGATGATCTGGCATTGGGACGTCTAAAGCGTAGCAGCTTTGTGCATCGGGGAAAAAGACTTATAAGACAGCATCAAGAAGACCTATCTATGAAGACAACACCACTGAAGCCCACCCTATACCCTGTACCATGGGAGCAGGCCAGCAGTGCCATCCAAATTAATACGTCGGTCAGTGGTCTCACAAGTGGATGTGAGTATAATGATCTGCAAAAACGAACTGCTACATTGAGTATGATCCAAGAAAGCTATCCCGATCAATCATGGATACATGCCTATACAGATGGATCAGCAACTAATGCTGTTAGGAATGGAGGTGCCGGTATCTTTATCTCATATCCTGACAACCACTATGAGACTAGGCACATTCCCACTGGTAAATTCTGTTCCAACTATACAGCTGAGGTTCAAGCTCTAGAGCAAGCTGCAAATATGATTTATAACACCAACTCTGACTGCCACCAGGTAGTCATCCTCACAGATGCACTGTCTGTCCTGCAAGCTCTCAAGGGTGGTAAACTCCCGCATCTGAGAAATGAACTAAACAAGGTAGCTGCCAAAAAGAGAACCATACTTCAGTGGGTACCATCTCATTGTGGTGTACCCGGAAATGAAAAGGCAGATAAACTTGCAAAAAAGGGAGGAGAATGTGAACAAGAAGATAATGAAGTCACATACTTTGAGAAAAAGAGAGCTATCCAGACTATCAGAAGAGAACAGAACCAACCCAAAGATGACTATCACACTCTCGACCGGCAGGGACAGATAACTATTTTTCGACTCAGGACAGGGCATAACAAACTGAATAAACACATGCACAAGTTACGATTGTCTGCTTCACCACTGTGCACATGTGGATTAAACGAACAAACTGCTGAGCATGTTCTACAGGACTGTCCTCTGTATGACCAGTTAAGAAAGATATACTGGCCCAATGACTCAACACTAAATTCAAAGCTATATGGAGTTAAAGAGGAACTTCAAACAACAGTCGAATTCATCATGAGAACTCGTCTGACGGTGTAATCATCAAAGATGCGATCGCAAGAAGAAGAGTTGATTATAATATTTTTTATACATTTTTCAATAGTGCATGCCAATATTTGTCTATTGCCTCATTAATATTCAAAATGGCTGGCATGATCACATGACCTAACCACAAAACTAGGTCATCACGCGACACCTTATCCACTTCCCATATCATCCTGAAAGTTTCATGTCAATCTGTTGACTCATTCGGTCTCTGTGATTTTTTAAATTTCATCACCCCAAATGGGATATTATTCCTAAAAACCCTTGGTACTTGAAGGTAATTGCTACTGAGAAGCCTTGGTACTCAAAGTGTTAACACATTAACTACCTGAGCCAGTGGGACCAGCTTTTGAAATCCTATCATTTGGACCGCAAGCTGCTCAGAGCGTCGATCTAATTTTAGTAATAAAACGAATGAAAAATGTACTGAAACACTTTCTGATCTGGTTCGAGATTTTAAATTGCTACCAGAAAACAAATTCCAAAAGCATGGCTGTTGTAGAACACTGGAAAACTGATATTATGTTCATATTTTTCAGTGTTTTGGGTTAGTTACCAAATCGTGTAAAACTGTTTACCGTCGCAACTAGTGATAGGACCACAAAAAATGCTTGTACATCTCGTCTAATGGCTGAATGGGCTAGAAACTTCTTTCAACAATTGACCGATAGATCTAACGACGAGGACAAGAGTGAAAACGGTGTGCACATTGATTGAAATAGTGATTTTGATAGAGATGGGGCGCAAGCAGTTATAATTGTCAAAATATTGCAAGTCCTGGGCCATCAGAGGGCGGTTAAATAGCAACAACCTTTATTAGAGTTACAAATGGTGCTTATTGTAATAGTACATTCATTTATCTTTAAAATGACGTGTAATTCATAAAAATCTGTAAACAATTACGAAAACTACAGCTTACTTTGTGCAAACACCTACAGGATGAAAATGGGGAAAAATTTAATTCGGCCACAGTGTGTTTTTCAATTCGGTAGTGAATGTGTTAAGAATCTAATGGTTATCTTGGCTGGTTATTTATAGTGTATTTATTGCCAGTCTATTATCTTGTATGATGTCACACAGGCTTTTGTGAGTTCTCTCAACAGTTATTTGTTGAAGAGGTATGATTTAGCACTTGAAGTAGCATGCATTATGTTATGCACCAACGGTTTTGTATATTACAGTTCAAGGAAATAGCCGAACAGTGTTAGGGTTTGTTATTTACTATTGTCCTTAGACGGTTACTGTGGTCCTGTCAGTGTTGTGAGCCACTGTTGTTAATCTATGCTCTCTCTCTGTGTATCTCATATTGTTTATCTTGACAGTCTCAAGGTGACAGTAAGGAAGTGTAAAAAAAGAAAAAAAAACAAGTGCAGGAGATAAAGAGACAAGAGACTGAAAGGAAGACAGTGAGAGGGAATAAGAAATGCTGAAAAGCAAGAGATTAAATGTATATAATTGTTAGAAAATGAGGAGAGAAGAGACAAAGACTGAAAGGAAGACAGTGAGAGGGAATAAGAAATGCTGAAAAGCAAGAGATTAAATGTATATAATTGTTAGAAAATGAGGAGAGAAGAGACAGAGACTGAAAGGAAGACAGTGAGAGGGAATAAGAAATGCTGAAAAGCAAGAGATTAAATGTATATAATTGTTAGAAAATGAGGAAAGAAGAGAGAAGCAGCAGTGTGAGGAGCTAAAATATCAGGGTGAAAATAATGAATTTGTCACACTCTACCTTGCGTCTGGTGACAGAGAAGGGTAGTTTACAATTATTACATTCGTCTACATCATCTTCATGCTGCCACCGCACTTCATTTTCTGCTTGACGAATTTTCTCCAACTGTACCTGTGGAACAGAAGAAACCAGCACACTGGCAAATTACTCTTCTTCATTTTCTTGTCCGTTTTTTTTCCCCTTTAAGGCCTTAGTTTGAAGCCACAATTTTAATTGACTCCCAGCACTGAAGTCTGCACTGAAACTGTTGCAGTGGTTAATTCTGCAGCAACTTTTTTAAACATTCTAACAAGATATGTATAAACATTCTAACAAGATATGTATAAACATTCTAACAAGATATGTATAAACATTATAGTAAAAAAAAAAAATAAAAGATAAACGTAGTCCCACAGCAGATACTGCCGTTAGAAACTTCATTACACTAGGACCAGCTTCAAGGGAGTGGGGTGTGACCAGTTCCCTTCTGTGCTGCCTTTGCCATCCCTAACTCATGAGCAGAGTCAGGCCCCCCATTTACAGCTGGGTAGAGTAAAGTGTGACATCACCGTGTTTTGAACCCAGTACCTTCACTGCGAGAGGTCAGTGCTCTAGCCACTCGGATGCTCAAACATTAAAGTACTTAAAAACAAAAAAGGAAATGTAATAAAGTTTATTTAAACATGTAAAAGGTAAAGCATCCCGTTACACGATCATTGAGGCATATTGGGAATATGGCGTTAATGGTGTTAGGCCCATATTTTCTTGACCATCAGCACACTAGGGATTTTGTGGTCAGCATCATGCCGGCCACCTTTAACCATCCCAGAGTTGCTCTGGTACCCAATTCATGAGGCTGGGTCGACCCTGGAGCCATTTGCGGTCTAAAAAATCCCACCTCAATTGGGGATCGAACCATGGACCACCAAGCTAGGAGGCCAGTGCACTAACCACTGCGTTAGCGCAGCTCTATATAAATATGTGGCACAGAAATTTTTAAAAATTTGCAACATTCCACAAAACAAAAACACTGGGACTGCACACTCTATTTGGTTAAGTAAAAACAAGCTGTATATTATGACAAAAGCCATGCATTTTATATTTCATGGTAAATATTAGGATATACTCATTTTACACAAATCAATTCATTCATTTCCATGTTTACTCTTTACAGAGCAACGAACGAACAAACGAACAAAATCTTTATTTCATCAGGGTAAAGAAATAGGCATAATTGCCTTTTTACATTTCACAGCAGTGTGCCTCTTGCAAGAAGCCTGCACAACAGCATTCATGTACCCCTGCAGCAGTGATTTCTTTAGTGATTTGTTTTACATTATGAGGTATGGATGGAGGCATAACTGGAGTCATCCTTATATGACCACTAGCTAAGCACATTGCAGATGTTTACAGATGTGGAAGTGAACCTATCTGTGAGGCTAATCACACCCTCATAGACTCATGAAATCATTCATACACTTCCAGGGATTCCCCCTGTGGTGAAACATGTTGAGAACCCAACTCTGCAGACCAAGTTTGGAGGAGTCACTTGAGTCCCAGACGTAACACTAGCTTATGCCTGGTTGGTTGCATGCAGAAGGATCTCACTATGGATCCATGGTAGGCAAGGGGAGCTGAGAAGTGGCTCTATGTAGGATGAGACAATTCCTTGGAACAGCTCAGAATCAGAGCTCAGTACTTTAGCTCTGCATATTTAGAGAGCCCCTTTAGATGGCGGGAAATGCACAGTATGCCACATGATTCTTCCTCCTAGCTTGGGACCAGATGTGATGATCCTTTAAGTGCAAGTCAGCTTGGAGAAACTGGAGCTCATGACTTCAACTCAACGTGCTGTGGAATGGCAGAAAAGCCACAGGAAAAGCCTAGATCTACAGTGTAGATAATACCAAGGAGTGTTCAACTTCATATTGGCTGCAAAAAAATGAGAAGCTCAGTAGCCCTAGTTAAACAACAACAACAACATTATGAAGATGTCTGTCACATTAGCTGCCTCCAAGGGAAAAGTTGGCCTACTCTTTATTTGTCTCCTCAGAGATCCCTGCGCCAAGGTAGCGCAGTGGTTAGTGCACTGGCTTCCTAGCTTGGTGGTCCATGGTTCAATCCCCAGTTGAAGTGAGATTTTTTAGACTGCAAACGGCTCCGGGGTCAATCCAGCCTCACGAATTGGGTACCAGAGCAACTATGGGAAGGTTAAAGGCGGCCGGTGTGATGCCGACCACATCACCCCTAGTGTACCGATGGTCAAGAAAATATGGGCCTAACACCATATTCCTAATATGCCTCAATGGGCATGTAATGGGATCCCAGAGATCCCTACCAGGAAATAAACAGGACAAAAGATGATCCATGATGGGAAAGTATGAAAGAAGATTGTATTTTCAGTCTGACAGTTTCAAAAGCTGAAGAATAAGAATATCAGTGGAAATAAAGCAAACAGAGAAAGGCAGACCAGGGTTTCCCCAAGAAGCATCAAATGCTGAACAAATACATTGCTCAAGACAGCAGTTACCTGCAGTGACTGTGATAGTTTGACAAAGTCTCGCTGGACAGCCTCACTGTTCCTGAGATCTGCTTGTAAAGAATGCACTCTGCCCTTCAGTGTATGATTTTCAGACTCCAGCTTGCTCTGACAAGAGCCAAAAAAGGGTAAGTTACACACCACTATGAATGAAGACCACAAGCTAAAAGACAACAATTAATGAAAAGATACTGAATAAGTTAACTAGTAACAGTCTCTGTATATGCAAATGACAAAAGATGAGAAAAGTGATCTACAGATAACAAAAGTAATGGAAAAATGACAGTGAACAACTTCAATAATATCCTACATAAATGAAACTTCATCACTTTCCTTTTTGCAGCACTTTCATCAGTGCAACTGTTCCCCTTGATGAAGCTGCATCTAAGCATTTATATGCTCTTACAATAGTGGTTCCTGTGGCAATTATTTTAAACAGGGTGAAGTTGCCAGCTATATGCACAACCTCATATTAAGAAACTTAAAGCCCGAATTTTTAAAAAAAAAATTCTCACATGTCAAGTGTGAATGACATAGAATTTGCAAAGATGCCAAATAAAGATTTAGAACATCTGAATTCTAATGCTACTGAAAATCAGGCTCTCACGATGAACAAAAGCCATTCTTCAGATAGTGAAGCTTACAAAAGATCAGCTATGACAAGATATATAAGCGCAGAAACAGGTAGAATATGTGCATAAATAATGTAACAGACATTATCTAAATCTTCTCACATAAGCTACATAGGTCCGAAAAATATTGAATCACGAACTACAACAACATCAATTTATTATATTTAACTGGTATATTAATATCTGTACACATCTTGATCACAATATTCCTTAGTTGAAGCTAATAACATAAAAAAATGTATAGTTATAACTTATCCAAGCACAATTCCATCACACTTTTTGAAACGAAGAATAATGTACTTTCTGTTTCAGATGCACAATTAAATGAAGGGTGCCTTCTTCATATACACATTTTAAAACTGAAATATATTTAATTGTTCTGTGTCTAAATTTTTTTTTTAATGTGAAACTTCCAAACTTTAACCCAAACATCACAGATCTCACAGGCAGTTGTATATACAACAAAACTATTACAATACAGCCATAATTGTAATCGTATGGAGCTATGTGATCATCCGAATGAAGCAAACGCAGTTAGTGACCCATAGCTATACTGCTTGCGTCAGGGTCAGCGAACCAGAGCTGACCAAGACCCTACTCTACCTCCAAGTGGTGGTCCTGGAAACAGGCTGCATCACTGCAGTCTGGCTGAGTGAGTAAGGATCGAAGAGGGAAGGCTAACCCGGTCCCAAAAAATGCCGTGCTGAAGTCGGATGTGTCGGCCGAAAGGCACAAATATCGCAGCTTCGCTGTAAACGGACACAACGCAACCAACCTCCTTTTCAGGACGAACAAAGAAGAAGAATGAAGCAAATATTCCCATTCTTGACTCTTCAGCTTCCCATGGTGCCCACACACACACACAAAGCCTTCCTACCCTGTGTGATCTCTTCAAGGTCTTTTCATGTCTTCTTTATCCTCTTCAATTTGATATCCATGTTTTTTTTTGGTCTACCTCTGTTTCTCTTTCTCTGGGAATTATCAAATGGGATTGTCTTGTAATGTTATCAACCAATGTTCTAGATGCGTGTCCTATTCAAAATCAGTGACTTCTCTTCTTACCTTGTTCCACTGGTATTTGTTTGATTCTTTCCATCAATTCCACATGGATCTTGTCAATTCTTCTATTCTGCACAAGCACCCATTTATGAAAATATATATTTTTGATTGACACTGTTTGGTTTCAGAGTCATACAGTAGGACAGCCTTTTTTTTTTACAATGTGGATACACACTAACAATGCAACCACTGATTAACTAAGAAGATATGACCCCACCACAACATAATTACTTTGTTTTCTTATTCATCTATAAGTCAAATAAGAAGATATGACCCCATCATAACACAGTTACAGTCTTCTCTTATTCATTTAAAAATCAAATAAGAAGATATGGCCCCATCACAACATAGTTACTTCCTTTTCTTATTCATCTCCAAACCAGCTATGAAGACATGACACCATAACAACACAATTACTAACTTCACTTATTCATCTATAAACCAACTATGAAGATATGACCCCTTAACAACACAACCATTGTCTTTTCTTATTCACCTCCAAAACAACTATGAAGATAAGACTCATAACACAATTACAGCTACCTTTTTCTTATCCATCTCCTCTAGCCTCTTCTGCATCTTCCCTAGAAGCTGCTTGGACTTTACTTGAGTGCCTCTTAATGAAGATTCTGTCTCCTGGAGTTTAGTTTCTGTCTCAGCCTTCAGAACTTCTGCTTGTTCCAGCTCTTGACTTACAGTATGCATTTCAGCTGTTATGAGAATTAGATTTAGTGTTAAGCACATTTAATTAAACACACTATAAATTCTGCAGATTTTCTGTAACTACACTTCACAAAAACAGGCTTACATTTTTATTACAGATTTTAAAAAAAAGTGTACTTTGTGCCAGTGCAAACTAGCCAAGAAATAACATCGTTAACTATAGTGGAAATGCAAGCCAACTGATCTGCAAAAGCAGTTGGTTTAAATTTCTGAATACCAAGAATGTCCTGAAAATTTTCTCCATTGTAACTTTAGGGAAAGGGGATAGTTTATTTGGTCTATGTCACACTGTGCAGTATCAAGGATATTAAAGAGATTCACATTATAAATTAAAGTAATTTGCCTCTTTGTCAACATTCAATTAATACAGAAGAAACGAGATTCTTTTCTATTCTGACTGAATATTAATTTTCTATTCTGACTGAATATCAATATACCCATAAACCCTCATGACCTTAATCAGTATTAATATTTATACTTAGCCTTTTAAAATTGAAAAGGTGCATAACTGGTTATTGTAACTTAGCTAATTCAATTTTAATCTGAATTGTTAAGAGACTTAAGAAGTGATATAACATAGCATTTGTTATAAAATCTCTATTCTGTAATCAGTAAGTCTATTCAATTATGTTGAGCTGTTATTGTCTATCCGGGCTGCAATTCCATCTTCCAATTGTATATCTGCTGTCTATGTTTCTATACCATGAATTAATAACAAACATTACTAGATGAGCCCTGCGCAGTTCTCAGAGGTTTATGAAGAGATCAAGAAAAAATACGGCCACTGCTCCTCAGTCATGGTGAACAAGACAACTAATATTAGGTCGTGCAAGAGACTGGTAACCTCAACATGTAAAATATACTGCCCCCGAGACCCCCACTGCAAGTGCCTGTGAATGCTTGGTGCAGGCTTCAGTGGTGGCTCTATACTCTGACAGGAGTGCATAGTCAAATGATGATTATTAGTGCATAGTCAAATTATGATTATTAGTACATAGTCAAATGATGATTATTAGTGCATAGTAAAATGATGATTATTAGTGCATAGTCAAATGATGATTATTAGTGCATAGTAAAATGATGATTATTAGTGCATAGTAAAATGATTATTAGTACATAGTCAAATGATGATTATTAGTGCATAGTAAAATGATGATTATTAGTGCATAGTAAAATGATGATTATTAGTGCATAGTCAAATGATGATTATTAGTGCATAGTCAAATGATGATTATTAGTGCATAGTCAAATGATGATTATTAGTGCATGGTTAAATGATGATTATTAGTGCATAGTCAAATGATGATTATTAGTGCATAGTCAAATGATGATTATTAGTGCATAGTCAAATGATGATTATTAGTGCATAGTAAAATGATTATTATTAGTGCATAGTCAAATGGTGATTATTAGTGCATAGTCAAATGATGATTATTAGTGCATAGTCAAATGGCTCAGGACAGGAAGACTTGATGTGAGTTTGTTGAGGGCCTATGCTCCTGGGAAGTGGAAGGGTGATGATTACTAAATGGCCATCATCTATATTGCTAACTGGATCTGGGGGCATAGACATAGCATCTGCAAACTCCATGGTGTGGAGGCTCCGAACATATGTATAATAATTATACTGGATGGGGCCTTAGACTGAGTTATGTGAGGGCCAGACAAAAAATGTATGGTTTTTTTCAAGTATCCACTGTAGAAAACTACTTTATAGTTTATGCTCGTTTTTTAAATCAGTTTCTGTCTGTTATATGTAAAGAAAATATAATGTTTTATTAATATGTCTATACAATCTTAACATAAAAACATGGGACATTACACCAGCTGGAAAAAAGAAAAGCAAAACTAATTTCTGTGGTTTTCGAGGTATTAGATGTGGACAGTTACTTTACAATTATGTGTTTTTTAACTCTTTCAGTCCCAAGCAAAAAAGTGGGTTTGGCCCAAGCAAAAATGGCCACCCCAGTGCGTTTTTATTGTTGTTGTTTGGAAATAATTTTTTTAAATGTTCATATGCATAAATAACTTTGTTGTTGTATATGAAACTGAAGGTAATTGGATGTACTTTACTCTTGTGCTACAAGTATAAAAGCTTTCATTGAAAAATGATTAGTTATTCAAGGTAAAATGGAGGATATGCGCTTAAAAAAAATGATTAGTTATTCAAGTTAAAATGGAGGATATGCGCTTTAAAAAATCGCTTTAAAAATCTAAAATAAATATCTCAAAACAGAAACACGTTCACTCTTAAACACGTGCGGTATTTAAAAGAATGTACTTGCAGTCGGAAATGACTTTGTGGGTAGTTATAATTAGAAACAGTCTCAAACAGAGGCACATATATTAAAGGCTTTTTAAAGTCGATTGGGCCAAGCGCGTCTAACCCCTGAGCCTTTATACAGTCGATTGGGACTTAAAGAGTTAATCACTTTCTGTCTATTATATGTTAAGATTACACCCACAGGAAAGTTCCGTGTGAAGGTTAAATATTACACGTAATTTATTCCATCTAGTCTGGTCTTTTGTCTTACCAACTTTAGCTTGAAGAGCAGCTATCTCCTGTGTCAAGGTCTCCTCCAGAGTTGCCTTCTCCTGTTGCTCCCCCATGATCTGAGATTTCAAAAATGCTACTTCACTCTTTAGTGTTTCTTCAATATGTTCTTTTGCCACCTTGGCAGAGATGATTTCCTCACGATACTTCAACAGCAGTAGTTGCAATTCCTAGGGAGAAAAAATTAACTTCAGTCAAATGTTTGACAAAATATTCTTCCACTTCAGTGTTTTTGTTGTTGTTGCTATCTGTCATTTCAAATTATATTCTTGGTAGTCCTTATTTAGACAGTAATTAAATATTACACGCATAAAGGTATGTTTCAGGCACTCATGAGAAATAAAGAAATAGAGTAAGTCAGGGCAGTGCCTAGTTGGCAGGGAGGATAGTGCGATTTGCTTCCACAGCTAGGCGGTGTTTGCTGGTCGCATGACCCTGGGTTTGTTTCTCCGGTGAGCCTATCACTTCTATTGTTTTTCTGTTGTCTAGTTTGCTACTTGTTTATTTCTCATGAGTGTCTGAAACATACCTTTATGTGTGTATTATTTATTTATTTACTGTTTACAGGCCTCGGGTTTCTCCTCTTTATTTATTTAGAGAAGTAGATCTGGTATCAGGTCACCATCTTCTGTTAGCCAAAGTAAAGCTAAAACTCAGATGAATTTCTATACATGGCTAAAATAGTGACAATACATGAAAAATGAACCTTCAATAAATGCACAATTTGGGGGAGAGAGAGAGAGAACGACAAAAAGTAAAGTCTATAACTTATTGAAACACATAATGGCTGTGCCTGCGATAATGAATTCATTGACTTAAAAAATTGAAGACAAATTTTTAAAAAAAAAATCAATGTGGTCCTTTTTTAATTTCTGAAATTTTCTTATTGCCTTGGTTTAGCACACAAACACACATAACACTGTCCGAGAGTTTTTCAACACAGATTAGTGCAACATCTAATAAATAGTATACTACATAGTTTCAAGGAAGCCTGCATCAAAGCCCCTGTACTCATGTAAGTGGTTTCCATAGCAATTAGCTTGACATGGTGAGGTTGCCAATCCCATGCCTCAATCGACATGTCATAAACCACGACTGTTTATTGTGCACAAAATGTATTGTCAGAGTATGTGAAGTGCTCAGTAACTAGTTTCCTGCAAAGAAGCCATTCACAGTAGTGGCACAATGTTACTTCAGGGGGGGGGGGAAGGAATGAGAAGAAGGAATCTTTAATTACTCTCAGTGGAAAAGACAAAATAGTTCTTGTACCTCAGGACTGCTAGGTAGACTTATGTCCTCATTCTGAAGCTGTTGTGCTGTTTTAGAGTATTTGTTCACCAAGTTGTCATTTTCTTCTTGGAGCTTTGTCAACTGTAAATATACAAATGAGTATAATATTACAACCTGTATCAATAATATTACTAAAATCTGATATTCCAGGCATTGAAAGTAAGGGTACACAGACAGAAACACAAAGAAAGGGTATAGCAACCAAGTATATTGATCAAAAATTCCCAGCAAAGCTTTGGACACATGCATATACTGATGGTTCAGCAAAAAATGCAGTTGAAAATGGGGGTGCCGGCATCCTCATAAAATTAAAGAATAGAATCCACTCTATGGCAATTGCCACTGGAAAATACTGCAATAACTTCAGTGCTAAAGCAGAAGCCCTGAAACGGGCAGCGGAAACTCTGATTGAATGCAAAGCACAGGCGGAAAAACAGATAGTAATCTTTACACATGCCCTCTCAGTAATAACAGTGCTGAAGAGCCACCATGCTAAAAGATTGAAATATCTGATAATCTCCCTTGAAAGACTGGCCAAATGCTTCAACAAGTGCACAATCCAGTGGATACCAGCCCATTGCAACATACCAGGAAATGAGGCGGCAGACAAACTTGCTAAGGAAGGAGGTGCCTTACAACAAAATGATATAGAGACAACTTACGCAATGGCAAAAACTACTATAAAGGCTACATTCAAGTCCAAATGGGAAAGCGAGCACCCGGGCCATTTGAAAAATGACGCATATCATCAACTATCCAGGAAAGAACAGGTCATCATTTTTCAGCTACGGACTGGACACAACAGATTGAGATACCATCTATACCACAAATACAAAATTGGTGCAACAGATCTCTGCACCTGCGGTACCAGCCCGATGACAGCCGAACACCTGCTGCAGTACTGCTCAACCTACAGTAATGAACGGAGTAGCATATGGCAACAACCCACTTCTGTCAACGAAAAACTGTTTGGAGATGTCAAGAACCTTGAGTTGACTACTGCCTTTATTAGTCATAAATGTGGAAGTTTGAAGGCGAACGAGGAAGAAGAAGAATAATATTACAACCTGCAAGGATTAAATGGGCAGTACAGGCTGACAAAGATGACCATCTGACAAGTGAAAAACAGCAAAGGATCTTATTTAAAGTGGCAGGAAACACATAAGGTTTCTATCTAGAGATTTCAGTTAAGCCAATCCTTCATTCATAATCTCCTCTAGAAAATTGATGCATTTTATTTAAAAACAGGACTACAAAGATGGTAAAGTTAGTATCAACAAACTAGTCCTTAAAAAAGAGGAACTTAACATGTTCACTATTATATTCAGACATCTTCATGTCCTGTGGTGCATAAGGTAGAAAGAAAAATTCTCATTAAGTTCTGTCCTGTGTCTTCCTCAATATCTTCCAATGCATGTTTCTTCCTCAATATCTTCCAATGCATTTTTAGATGTTTTCATTTCTTGTCATGATTCTAGTATTGTAGGATCAACTCCACCAACCCTTCTCTTTTCAGGGATGGGTGCAAACCCCTACCAGTGTGGTAGCATGGGTTAGTGAGTCATTCTTGTTGATAGACAGTCAGATTAATTTACGGAACAATGCGTACATTTTTCAGCAGGCAGTGGGTTCCTTGAGGAATTTATTCTTTGACCCCCCCCCCCCCCCCCCCCCCGATCCCCCCCGGGGTTCACAGTCCTGGAATTATTGCCGTGAATAGTGGTCAGACATTAAACTCTTCATCGCTCGTGGGATTGGGTTAGTGTTACAGTTTGTCAGAATTTTGTTAAGGATAAGTCAGTTATGATATTTAAGTCAGGAATCCTGTATTGTAGTGAAGTTCTGTGTAAAAAAAAGTTTGGTGGTATTCGATTTTTTAATTTATGTAGGCAGTCATGAGCACCACCTGTATAACGTCGAAGTGGGGTACAAGTTTACATATTTTGAATCTTTATCGGTTTTTGGGAGTCATTATATTTGATTTCTATGAAATGTATGACTCAAAAAAATAGCGTGGAGAAGCTGTCTTGCATCAGAATATTGATATGCAGCATTAACATATGAAGAGGCAAGCGATCTGGTGAAAACTGAATCCTCCCCAAATGTGAATACTGCACACCTCGAAATCGGTTGACACAGCAATTGCAAAGCGCTCTTCACCGTCGTCCGCTACGGTCATTATGTTGGAATCTGTTCTCGTCTGGTGAATAGGACAGCATTCTCATCTCTGTCTGCCAGTCTAGTCCATTCTGAAAGTCTATGTTGCTGCCCATTGCAGGCGCTGCTAATAAGTGGTGTGTAGTGAGTCAATTTTAGCTAGTAAGGCCTGTTTTAGTCGCAACTGTCACTTGAGTAAGCTGTTTCTTGCCTGGGACGATTCCTTAATTTTATTTTTAGTCAGTAGTTTGCCACTCCGAAGTTACCTGGCCTGCCTGCCAGTGTATTGTACAAAGCAAATCCTTCTGGCAATGGCCCGCGAGCTCATTCCGGTCTCCAACATACCAAAGTTCGGTCGTTTTCAGATAGTCGTGGCATTTCAAGCACATGTACTGGGTGTTTTGTCTCAACGGCCTTTTTATACCGAATACTGCACAACGCGTACACTCCATAGCTGTTGGGTATCGTGTTACGTGTAAACTTTCATCGTTTTATGTACATACCACCCGTGGGTTGAATCTTACTTTCCATTCCAGAGCCATTCGCTCTTTGGCAAACACGGGGAAAATCCATTTCCACACTTTTATTTGCCAGCTTCTCGGCATCAGTATATATAATAGTGGTGCGTTTTTAATGTGCTTCAGTATATATTAAAAGTACCACACTATATTATGATAACTGGGGAGATAATAGTGTATGAACTCGGGAGTTTAGTTTAACTAAAGTGGCCACGGGTATTTAAGTTAGTTGCTGAAGGATACGGGGGGTGAAGGGTGTTTAGTATTATGATAGGGTGTAGACAGTTGTGTGTAAATATTTGTGCTATTTTGATAACCTTCAATGGGCTGCCTTTAATATAAGAATAGTGCTGTGGAATTATTTAGTAAAATGTATACTATTGGGATACAGCGAGGCGGTGTTGTGACGCGTATCTGCCTAGGTCACGAGCTGGCCTCAGAAGCAATCAGGTCAGTCCACGTCTGTGTTAAGCGTAAGAGACAAGCTGTTACAGCGATTCACGGCATTGTAGGTAACCCTCAGCCTGCAACGGACTTTGCCTTCTCGGAGAGGGAGGCAAGAGACATCATTGTAATTGAAAAACTGGGTACGCGCAAAGTAACAGGCGCCCCTAGTTATGTCTTCAAGACGGAGAGGCATTAGGAATTCTCCTGACGTGAGGAAACATATACCTCTGCATGGAATTGCCTAAAAATTGGAGCGCTTAGCTCCTACGGCCCAATACACAACAGGCTACTTTGCCTGGTATTGTTTACATACTGCCACAATAAAGCAGTAGGCCAAAACCCGAAGCGGTTTAAATCGTCGTTTGTGTGAAGAATTGAATGCCATCATCATTGCTTGATCTACAGCCAGAGGCAAATATATATATATATAATCACCAAGGGCCCCTTCATCAGTTATTCTGGAGAGGAGAGAGGGAGATCATACCTCTCTAAATGCTAATGGGAGGAGGTACCTGACGAAGGGTAACGCATTTGAACCTCAGACAAAAGTGTCAAGAAGGCACTGAACTGAAGGAGAGGGGAGAGAGTGGAGTTAGTTGTTTTTTCCCAGGAACTGTAGAGTTAGATAGATAATACTTAGAGGGGAGCCTCTGAGTTAGTTCTGCAGAATTCAGTGGAGTAGGATTTAGTGGTGTATAAGTTAGTTGTGTAGGACCATCAGGAGCACCTTTGAGACATTTTAGTCAGATTAGTTAATAAGTCTTCCTCTGACTGGTTAAACAGGACAGAGTGAAAACTAGTGGAGAGTATTCTTGTGGTGTGTGGGACTCCACAGTGTATTTAGTTAGTAATAGTAGTGTTCAGGTGGTGGTGGCTCGTACTCAGAGACCCCCCGTTATATTTCTTTAACCTTAGTTGTTTTCGTGTAGATGTGCAAGAGAGCGTGGTAATTTGATAATTGTGGCATTCACTGATTTGTTTTTTTTTTCTTTCAGGTTGTGCGAACTCGCACATTATTGTTGATTTTTGCTGTGGTAAAGATTTTTTTGTTTTAATAAACTATAAAATGTGCACTGGATCATTTTGTCTTTCACTATACTGTACCTGTATTCTTTAACTGTACAGTTGTGTCTGTGGCCAGTAATTAGTGTAAACCTTATCTCAGCTGAGCAAGAGGTGGTGAGATAGTAGCTATAAAAACAAGTCACAAGTGGCGAGGGAGAGTCAATCTAGGTTCTCACCCTTGAAGTTATGTCTCATCCTCCACAGTCACTTTAATTCTCATCTTAATCTATCTTCTCAGACTTTCCTCAAATGGGTGTCTTGTCTCTTTACTCAGACAGATTCTTATACAAGCCATTTCGTGACAGACAGGAATGTGACTCTGAAATGGGTAATAATCAATCATAAGAACAGGGTTTCTGCCAATACTGTGACTTTCTTGGGGATGAGTGAACCAGGTGTCCGGTGCTGGCTAGGGCAAAAAACTGTACTGTCCATAAGGAAGATCACAGCTATCTGGATAACAGCAAGCAATGAGAAATTTACATCAAATCTTTCTTCCTCTCCTCTAGTCCCTCTCATTGTATAACGTAACTTAAGTATCTTAAATAAGATGCCAGAAGGTCCATGCACTTGTCACTCACGTATCTTTTACTGTTGATCAGAATCAACATCACTGCACTCACATAAGCAAGGCAAACACATAGGTGCTCAGTCTCCCTCAGCAAATGTCAAAGGTTATGAATGTAGCGCACTGGTTGTAAACAGAGCAGATGCATCCTGTTATTTGTCCATCCCTGCTGGACTTACATTTGATGCACAAATTCCAACAGTCTTAGCCTTGTTGATTCATCTATTGCAGTGTCCATTTAACAGATGATCATCAACTATCCTTAGTATCTCCCCCTTATCCATGGGCTTTCGCGAAACTAGTCCATCAGCTATCTTGCTGCCACGTACCCCTGCATGACCAGAACAGTAGATCCACACCAGTTCCTGTAGATTTGAGGCTTCTATGAATGTTTTCCATTCATGCTGTAGACATCCATTTTGGGCCTTCTGAAGCATGGTCTGAGAGTCTGACACAATAACTGCCCTGGCTGATGGAGTTTCAGTCAGCCACTTCAGGGCTGCAGTAGCTGCCTCTATCTCCTTTCTCATGATGGAGGTTGTTGTCATTTAAGCTCTGCTCTGTTCAGCAACTCCCCAGCCATTTAATCTCACAGAAAAGCCCCATCTTGATTTCTCAGCACAGAGTACAGATCCATCAGTGTACACAATGTCATTATCACCCCCAGCATGATCACTTATCAGCTGATTAATTTCCAGCTCTGTTTTACCATTGCCCCAAGCTCTGCACTCCCTGCCAAGGCTGATGATGACTTACTGGTAGTCTGTCCATTTCTCCCCTGACTTACTCTACTCTTCTCCCTTGGATATATTTTCAACTGTTGTCACCTGTCAAATCATAGCCTCTGCATGTACCATCCATGACATCCCTCTCTTTATTCTTACTCCCTTGATGTCAGCTATGTTCCCATGCAGGGGGTGTCATTTGTATTTTTCTCTAATATTTGTCTCTAAACTGAAAACTGAAAATAAAAATCAGAATTTGACAACAGAAAAGAAGAAAAATTTAGCATAAATAAGATTTTATACAGATATTTTTTCCCAAATAAATGCCTGTTATTAAAATACTGATAAAATAAGCAGAATTAAAAATTAAGATCATCTACTGTATTAAACTTTCATTGTAAATATTTCGCAAACTGATACCTAGAAAAATGTGGGCAGCTGAGACACTTGAACTGAACAATCCTTAGATCAACAACAACAAATAAATATGAAAATCCTACCTCACGCTGAGCCTCTTCTCTACTTTCTGCCAACGTTTTCTGCAAGAAAAAAAATGATTATCAAAACATTTTGTTTATTCATCAGGCCAGAATACAGCTTTTTCTTTCTTTTTCCTAAAAAAAAATAAAAGACGTGAGTTTTACAGGTACGTGATAAAACTGTTCAATCTCTGTGACACAGTTCCATGACTAACGGAATAAATACCTGCATTAGTTTCACCAAGCTGGGAATCTTACAAGCATGGTTAAAAAATGTCAAGGTTTTGTGAGTTTTAAGTTTAACAGTTAAGTGATTAAATTATTAATTTAGAATGGGCTGATAATTTACATTTATGAAAGAAATCTTTTAATTTTTCTCATGGTGATCCTTGACATGTGCACATTTCTCTAGAATTCTACAAAATAAACATTAACACACCACATCAGTCATGCCTGTCAAACATCCTTGAAATGAAACATCCTTGAAATGAAACTTGACATTTAAGTGTTTTAAGACCTTTCTCCAGACAGTGAACTTAAAATCACAAGCTGTAAAAAGGAATACCAAGGCACCATGTGATGACAGAGATCTGAATTTGATAGTGAAAGGAAAGATGGGTCTGCCTGCTAAGCATGTTCTAAGATACATGTCAGGAAGTTTGAAGACAGACCAGCCACCTATCATCTCTTAACAAAAATGAGATTATTACAAGAAAATAGTAAAGTAAAGGTAAAGGATCCCGTTACACGCCCATTGAGGCATATTGGGAATATGGTGTTAGACCCATATTTTCTTGACCGTCGGCACACTAGGGGTAATGTGGTCAGCATCACGCCGGCCGCCTTAACCTTCCCAGAGTTGCTCTGGTACCCATTTGGGGCTGGGTCGACCCAGGAGCCGTTTATGGCCTAAAAAAATCCCACCTCATCTGGGGATCGAACCATAGACCACTGCGCTAGGAAGCCAGTGCACTAACCACTATGCTACCGCGGCTCCATTATAAGAAAATGGTGAGAAAATATTATAAGAATTTCATCAAGAAATTATGTCAAACAGTTAAATACCAACTAATGAGAAAACATAAGTGTGATCCACAAGAAAGTATTAATGGGCACACACTAAGAAAAATGACCTCTTGTGTAAACTGTGAACTGATACAGAACTGACAGGAAGAAAGACAGTGAAAATGGCAGAAAGATCAGAAGGAAGAATGCAGTCACTGGCATATACATCTATAGCATATCTGTGGACATAAAATAATGCTAGTGTTATAGAACTTCTTGTTTGAAAGGAATAACCAGGATTAAGGAGTGGAAGAAGAGAAAGGCATGCTGAAAAATTAAGAAAATGAACAAGACTAAAACTGCGGAAATTGTTCTAGGAGGGCATTAAAAAAAAAAGGAACAAGATTCCTGGTTATTCAACCTTCAGCGAGAACAAATATGATGAAAATGTAATGATGAAAATAATAATGTCATTACTACTGATAGTGAGGATATGCAATAACAAGAAAAAGCACTCATGCCTTCCCGAATATGACAGAAAAGCAACAAAATGATAGCAACCTAGAATTCAGGCTTACACAATGATCCTGCAACTGCAGATGAGTAGTGGACATCAGGTCCCTGAAATCCGTGACACACTTTTCACAGTCCTGAAGTCTGCTGGTGAGATGAGTAATCTAAAGTAGGACACAAAAAGGAAACATTTTATGTGTATGCAAACAAGACTGAAAAACAATGGGAAACAATTCAGACAGTGCTTCTTAAAACACCACTAAAGCTATGGGAGACAATTACAACTCTGTGTTATACAACATGGATGACACACAATGGGAAAACAAATAACATTCATTCATTACCCATCATATCCCCAAGGAGCATAGGCCCACAACAAACTTATGCCAAGTTTTCCAGTTCTGTGCCATCCACTCAAGATCTTTCCATGTCTTCTTCATCTCTTTCATTTTTGTCTCCCCTTCTCCATGTGTTTTTTGTCTCCCCTTCTCCATGTGTATTTGTCTCCTACCTCTCTTACCCTGGAGATTCCAGAACAAAGACCGCCTTGTAAGGATATCAACAGTTGTCCTCAATGTGTGTCCTACCCGTCGCCACCGTCTTCTTTTCGTCTCTTGTTCCACTGGCTCACTGAAACAATTTACATGCTGTGTGTAAATCATGAATGAAATACAATGAGACCAACTCAAGTACCGTGTTATAAAACACATGACTGAAATGCTATGGAAAATAATGTGCACACTGCATGATTAAACATGACTGAAATACAATAGGAAAACAACTTACACACTGTGTTAAACATATAACAGATAAACTATTAGAAACATTTTATATATGTTGTGTATAAAACATGGCTTAAATACAATGGGAACAATTCACATACTGTGTTATAAAATATTACTGAAATACAATGGGACCAATTCACATATTGTGTTGTAAAACATGACTGAAAGACAATGGACCAATTCACATACTACGTTATAAAACATGACTGAAAGACAATGGACTCATTCACATACTGTGTTATAAAACATGACTGAAATACAATGGGACCAATTCACATACTGTGTTATAAAACATGACTGAAATACAATGGACCAATTCACATACTAATTTACCTAATACCAAAAACAACTGGCATGTGAGATCGAGTTTGCCAAAAAAAAGTTTCAGAATCAGACTTTTACTCCAGCAAAAAAATGTTAAAAGTCTGAATCTTGATTTCACCCAAAAATAATAAACTCCACTAATCTGACTCCCTGCTTCCAAACACCAACTACTCTCACCTGAGTCTGAGTATCTTCTGCTGCATTCTTCAGCGCTAACTGAAGATCCTCCTGACATTTCAGCAAATTTTTGTTGGTTTGTTGTTCAGAGCTTAATGACTTTTCCAAATGTTTTATTTCCATCTTGGCAGACTGAAGATCTTTTTGTACCGACTGGAGCTGGGCCTCATAATTGGTACACATACTGCAGGGCTGACCTAGTTTTTCTCTAGATGCCCTAATCTAAATGAAAGCACCAATGATCAACTGAAACCAAAGTGTTCAGGCAAAGACAGTAAATCACCACAATGCAAATATTCAAGTCTTAGTGCTAGAAATGTAGATCTTGTATTACACAATAAAGTGCATGATAAAACAGTTCATGGACAAAAATTGCAAAATACTGCTCACTAGATTGACAGAGTGGTCAGAGCGCTGGTCTCTCACAGCAAAGGTGTTGGGTTCAAATCACATGCTCCAGTCTACCCAGCTGTAAATGGGTACCCGACTCTGCTCTTTGAGTTAGGGAAGGAAAAGGCAGCGAGGAAGGGAACCCCACCTCTTGATGCTGGACCTAGTATGATGAAGTCGCTAACACCCCCCCATGGCAGTATCTGCTATGGGACTATCTTTTTTTTTTTTTTACCTTGCCGCAGTTGTATACTTGCAAAATATGTTAGTTGTATATGTCAGAGTTTTGTCAAGTTTATGTCAAGTTTTGTCTGCGAATATGATCTGCATTGCTCTTTCAACCAATGTAAACAAGATAGTTATACTGGGCTATCCCTTGTGTTTCCTTGGAAGAAAGATTAGGAGTACTGCTCTCAGCACGGATGTCACAAAGTACACATACGTGAATGGTACTATACGTCTGCATTCTTTTAGTCAAAACCCTTGGGGACAGATTTGTTTCAGAAACCAGATGTTTTTAGGTTTTTAGATGTTGCTAAAATTGCATTTGAAAGTAGCCCAAAGTTGCTAAAAAATAGCCAAAAATTTGCCAAAAGTCTGTTAAAAAATTGCCCAAAGTCGTCCAATATGCGTTTGAAAATTTCACAAAACAGTCAGAAATCACCCAAATTGTGATAGAAAAGTTGCCCAAAGAAACTTTCAATTTTTAGAACATTTTGGTTATTTTGTGTACCGATAAAAGCATGCAGACTTGTACTATACAAAAAGAGAGTACTTGTACGACACTGTGCCTACAAAATGACAGAAATTACACAATGTTTCAAGAGTATGTGTACGCTACTATACACAATTAGAACAATGGTATGAAAGCAGGCCTATGAAATTACACCAATTAAAAACACACGTCAAAGCAAGTACAAATATGTGTATGTTACTACCACACAAACTGACAGTGAGGGTACAAGAGCGTGCATATAAAAAGACACCATTCCCAAAACACTTTAAAAAAAAGTATGAGTATGTTTATGCTGCTACCAAATAAGCCACCACCAGGCAAGATGGCCACTGACTGCTTTGACAGTCGGCGGCTAAGGACCAAAGTAGAAAGAAGATACAAAATGAGAGTAATGGTATGAGGGTGTGCATATAAAATGACATAAATCACACACGTCAAGAAAAGTACATGTTTGTGTTAGCTGCTGCTACACAATATGTGAGTAATGATATGACAGTGTGCTTATCACATGACACCCCTCAAAACATTTCACTACCATAACTTATTTACACACAAACAAGTAACCCTCCACAACATGATGGGAAATAACTATGTTGTGCTCTTTCTGCTTCATGTCCTGATGACGGCACTAATTCTTTGGTGATCATTTCATTGCTTTCCATTCAATTTCAACTTCATTGGATCTCTGTAGTCAAACGCAATCATGACTTTTGGTCAAAGGGCAATGCACTATAAAAAAAACATTGAAAAGGCATATGTGCTCTTTTAAAGGGTGTTCAATTCAGCTAACACAATGCATTTTAAACTTTTCCATATTTTTCTGTAAAGCTGGTGGGATTTTTTTCATGGTTCATTACAGGACACTTCACTCACACAGTTAGTATATAGGGGATTAGCAGCTGGCAAGAAGTATACTTTCCTATTCTTTACAGTCATTACTATCCATTCTGTCCAAATTGTTATTAACAGAAACTAGGTGCGACGTTACACCACAAGGGAAGGGTACAGTGTTCCCAACTCAAAGATTAAACAGACAGACCATAATGGTAGGTTACAGAGTTCCCAGTTCAAAGATTAAACAGTTTTAACCCCAAGGGCAGGGTACAGTGTTCCTAAAGCAAAGATTAACAGAGAAAACTTCATTTACATTTCAAATTTAGTTTCTTAACCATGTTCCAAGAAACCTTCCAACACAATACACACCTCCTCTTGTAAAAGCTCCCACTCTTTTTCACTGACTAATCTCCTGCCCTCCATGTTCAGCCTGCCTGTGCTAGATTTTGACTTGATGCCAGCAATCAAGGATTTGTAGGCCTCTGTTTCTGGAGATGGATCTGAGATTGACAGGAAAAAAAATATTAGTATGGCAATTTAACATTCTGAAAAACTACTGGAATATTTCATGAGAAAGGCACTGATAAATCAGATATATTATTGATTGTGCTTTTCTGATTAATACGAAAATTTGGAGAAAAATGGAAATAAGTTGATTAATATCATTATGTTTTTGCTGAGGACACTGTGCCCTATGGGGGGGCTAAAATGTACTGACTGAT
The DNA here is from genome assembly GCA_024509875.1 of Oreohelix idahoensis. Lineage (NCBI taxonomy): Eukaryota > Metazoa > Mollusca > Gastropoda > Stylommatophora > Oreohelicidae > Oreohelix > Oreohelix idahoensis. The sequence goes on from JAMPIV010019121.1 coordinate 1,031,831, forward strand.
CGATTAAAGTGTGTTTTACATGGCTGATGAGATTTAAACAGAAAAAAATTCTTTCAATGTCTTTTATATTACGTATATTTTACATTTTCGAGGCCAGGGAAATACAGCAGAATGAATGAAAACAGCTGGTTAAGGTAATTAAGAGACAGGTGCAGAAAAAAAGCAAGGCATGGAATATGATCATATTTTTATTAACAGAAACTATCTTGGATGTTTATACCACAAAGGTAGGGTACAGTGTTCCCAACTGATATATTAAACATTTTTAACTACAAAGGTAGGGAACAGTGTTCCCAACTCAATGATTAAATAGACTGACCCCAATGTTAGGGTACAGTTTTCCCAGCTCAAAGCTTAAACCACAAATGTAGGGTATATTGTTCTCTACTGAAAGATTAAACAGTTTTAATCACACGGTTAGGGTACAGTTTTCCCAACTCAAAGTTTTGACTTTTCCAGACTAAATCCATACATTCTTTCACACCATTAATTCTTAAAGGATGTAGTGGTTTTACCATGTTTGACACAGGTAATTTTCTGTCACTGAGTTTTCATCTAGTGTTAAAGTTTAGGGGTCGGTTCTTTCCAAGTTAATTAAAAGTATGGTGTAAAGAAAGTTAAATGAAGATTATTAAAATACAAAATTAGGACAACACTGAAAAAAAAGAATATTTCAAATACACCGGCCCTGAGAGAGGGGCCTCTCATCATCAGCGATTGGGAAAATAAGCCTTGAATTCTGACTTTTTCTCCATAAACTGTTAATTCAGCATCTCTTAGATCTCACACACTCTTGAACACCCTCAGCCGTCTCTCTCCTTTTTACTTTCATAGTCTCAAGTGACCACACAAATATTAGTTCATACTTTCACCTTCCTTCTGAACTCATTCCAGATTCGCTCACATTTTCAGCCAAAAGTGATAATTTATTTTAGTTGACTAGTCCATATACTGCTGTTTAAGTTTTTTGTGGCTTCAAGTTTTTACAGGAAGAGGTTGCTGGCCCCACCACTAATCCTTCTTAGTCACCTTTTACAACATGATGGGCAGGTTAATGTGTTATTATTCTTTCGGACAAAGGTAACAATTGAGAAAACACCAAACCAAACCAGTGGAACAGTGGGTGATGAACGAACGAACGAACAAAATCTTTATTTCATCAGGGTAAAGAAATAGGCATAATTGCCTTTTTACATTTTCTGCCCTAACATACAATTTTCAGCGTTTTACAAATTCAAATTAAAATATTAACAACTTCAGACAGGATTAATCAATCAGAAATTCACACAAGTACACTCATAGTCATTCAGCACAAAGTGAGAGAGGGATAGAGAGAGAGAGAGAGAGAGAGAGAGAGAGAGAGAGAGAGAGAGAGAGAGAGAGAGAGAGAGAGAGAGAGAGAGAGAGAGAGAGAGGTCAAGCAATAAAGCTACTTAATATAAAAAAATTCAATTTAAAATGAAAATATTACAATGACAGTTAAATGCTCGTGGAAACGTTGAAATAACTGAAACAGAATTGTCGTTAAATGAGTGTACAAGATTTCATGACATGTGAATGCAGATGTCTTTTGAATGAGATGTAATTATCAGTTTTGACAGACTTGGGTAGGGAATTCCATGCTAAAGCACCTGCATAACTAAAACAACTTCGGAAGAGGTCAGTTCGAGGTTTTGCAAGGTCCAAAAGTAGGTCGCCTCGTATAAAATATGAGCAGTATTTATAGCGAAAGAACATTTGCAAGTATGAAGGCGTTCTGCCGTGTAAAATTTGTTGCACAAACAGGAGATCTTGGAAGAAGAAGAATTTTTTAAGAAGAACAACATTCAGCTGTGAAAATAGCTGAGCACTGGGAATGTTATCATTCAGGCAAACAAGTCGTAGCGCCCTTTTATGTAGGGATTCTAGGCGTTTCAAAAACGACAAGCCACAGCGACTCCAGATATTTGAGCAATAAGAAAGGTGACTTTGAATATGTGCATAATAGAATATAAGTCTAGAGTGTGGACATAAACATTTTTTTATTTTTGAGAGTTGAAACAATTTTTGTGAGATCTTGTTTGCGATGAAATAAACATGTGACTTCCAGCTTAGAGACTGGTCGATGACCACACCCAACAGGCTATGGTCCATAACTTGCTTAATAAGTTCTCCGTCTAGAGATGAAGATAACGTATTTGGTTGACAGTGCAGAATCTTTTGGCGGGTTGAGATAATCAAAGATTGAGTTTTGTTTTTATTAATGGACATACTATTAACAGTGCACCAATCTTGTACAATGTCCAGGTGATGCTGTAAAGGAGACTGAACAGTGTTAATGTCTGTGCCAGCTACTGTTATTGTGGTATCATCAGCAAACATAAGACAATCGTCATGTGGCAATGACAAGGGCAGGTCATTGATGAAGATGCTGAAGAGTAAGGGTCCTAGTATCGAGCCCTGCGGGACACCCATTGTAGTGGTGTATGATTTAGAGAGCACATTATTGTATAAGACTCGTTGTGTTCTGTTTTCAAGGAATGATTTTATTAATGTGATCACTTTTGGATGAAATTTGTACACCGCAAGCTTTTGTATCAGCAACGAGTGGTCAATTGTGTCAAATGCTTTGTAAAGGTCGATTAATAATACTCCATTTATTTTTTCGCAGTTCATATTAGAATGCCAGATTTAGGTAATCTTAGTCAACAAGGATTGACAGAGTGTTTGGGTCGAAATCCAGATTGGTTTTCATGTATAAGATTGTAGCTGTTCAGTGAAGAAAGAATATGTTTATACATGTGTCGTTCAAGAGGTTTAGTTATGACTGATAGTAGGGAAATCGGCCGGTAGTTTGTGATGACATTAATATCACCTTTATTAGATACTGGTACCAATAAGCCTGTTTTCAGTCGTTGAGGAAACACTTTCTTTGTGAGGACAGGTTGTAAATGTAAGTGAGTGAGTCGCATACAACAGGCTCTGCAAGCTGAAGTATCCTCGAAGATATTCCATCTTCATCGCACGATTTCTTCTGAGGTAATGATTTAATTAAAATTGAAACCTAGGAGATTGACAGTAAAGGTAATTCAGGAGGGTGGGCTTCGTTAAACCTCGATTGAACGAAATCAGAAAGAGCAGTACAATTCAGTTGCTGATGATTTATTCCTGATGTTCGTGTGATCGACGAGAAGAACTGGCAAAATTCATCAGCATTAATGTTTTTAGCTTGCTGTCAGAGGTTATGCCGGCGTACATTTGTGAGAAGGTTAATAGCGCTCCAGATTTTAGATGAGCTCCGGCCGTCGTCAATAATGGATCTGAGGTGCTGTCTTTTAGACTTCCTTAAAATGTACTGCGCTAAGTTTCTATATTTTCTATAGCTTGCATGGTCTCCAATCTTCTTGAAATAGTCTCGCTGTTGCGTAGTTTTCAGGTATTCCAAAGTTATCCATGGAGGCATAATTTTTGACTTGACATGTTTTATACGCACAGGAGCATGCTTGTTAAGAACTGAAGTGAATGCTGTCAGCCATATTTCTAGGGCTTCAGTCGGGTCAGATACTCCATAGACATTGTCAAAAGGTGTCGCTAAGAGATCAGACAGGAACTTGGAGCTATCAAAATTCTTGAATATTCATGTTTGTATAACCTGGTGACAGAGTTTAGGAATTCGAACTCCCTTTTTGGTCCATGTGCAACATATGGGGTAGTGATCGCTTAGACCACATACGGGAACGCAGACTTCGATGATGTGAGCAGTGTTAGTAACATACAGATGATCTATGCAGGTTGATGACTTGTCTGTGACTCAGGTTGGTAGCGATATCAACTGGTTCAGGTTGTACAGGGCATACACATTCTCCCAATTAACGTTTCGCTTCAAGGCATCAATATTGAAGTCTCCCATTATTAATAGTTCCCAAGAAGTTATCCAGACTTTGTCCATCATGTCTGAGAACTGATCTAGCCATTCTATTCTGGCATCCGGATTGCGGTATATAAAGCCAATTAATATAGAGATAGTGTGTGGGAGGCGAACTTCCAGCCACATGCATTCAACTTCAGGACATTCGAGATCAATGCGTCTTATAGCTTTGATGCTTGTGTGCACATAGGCAGCCACACCAGTTTCAAACCTAATTGATGGATCCTGACGGAAAATTTCATAATTTGCAATTTGCAGTTCATTAAGTCTAGTTTCTGTTAGTCCAAAAATATGAAAGTAGCAGGAAATTGGGAAAGGTTGGGTATAGATATTGATATGTAGGAAGATGGTACAAATGCGGTGACGGGGGGTAGGTTTCTTGTGTCTGGGACATTGATGGCTGGAGTGAGGATGCATCAGCACATGAAGATTGAATTTGTTGAGTTGCATCATTTGTACACTTTTGAGGACGGAGTGTATCACATCGGTCCTGTTGGGTAGGTGCAGAAAACATAGATGGGTGTTGCTGTAGGGAGACATCACACAAGCGGTGCCCTGCACCGCGCGATTTACAATAACAGGTGTGATTTGATGTTCCTGATTATGAGATGATGTTGAATGGGTGTCGTTAGAAGTAGTAAGTAATGGTAGAAAGTCAAGATCATAATTACTATCTGAGAAGCAGGTATTCACTGTTGATAGACGTCTGGTTGGATCTTGAGATATTGTAGTGTGGCCGACTCCTTTGAAGGTGCGTTCGGGGTACTTGATGTTTGCTGCCAGCTTGCTGATTCCTTCAGTGGGTAAGGAAATATCACCACTGTAAAGGTGTTTTTTAGGGGCTCCTGATTTCGCAAGGAAGTACGAGGAGTGATCAATGAAGTTATAGTTGTGTCTGATGCAGTGTCTTTTAAGTTTAGTCTGTGATTACATATTCTGTATCTGCTGTAACTGGTATTTTCAGTTGGACTACTATCAACAAATTCCGTAAGTGAATGGTGATCCACCTCTGTGATTACATATTCTGTATCTGATGTAACTGGTGTTTTCAGTTCAGTTTGTGAAAATATGTCACATTCATCAATACATGGTTTGTTTAGTTTTAAATTTTTATCAACGGGTGTAGAAGAATAAGTTATAGCCAATTTTTGACAATGCGATATTTCTGGCATGTTGGAAACAGCTAAGTTGGATGTGATGGCCTGCCGACTGATTCCAGCAGTGGTTGCAGTTATCCATAATTTGTTTAAATCTTTCTGTATCCAATCTTGCACAGCAGCCTCTGAATCTTGAATCATGACTTTGTTAGAGGTGTTGTAAAAATGGAGGAAAAATTCGTCAGTGGAAATAACATCTTCCACGTGTGCACCACCAGCATCTGTTCTTATTTCAATATTTGCAATTGATTCATAGTATAATTTCAAAAGACTTCTCAGGGCCTCATATTCTAGCAATGTGGAGAAAGTTAGTATGGCACACTGCTTGTTGTTTTTATAAGTTATATTGAATGAAGGCATGCACAGGGTGTTATCTTTAGTGATCTTGTTCTGTTTCTTTACAGCTCTTGTCACGTTTAAAGTGTAATTTTTTTTTATTTTAGATCGAGTTTACGTTTGCCATTGTTCCTGAGAATTTCCTATAATAATAATGAAGCTAGTTGCAGTAAATCAACCAAATTTGCTTCAGAAGACCAATGGAGTTCCCTGTTTCTTACCTTCGACACCTTAATGATTTTTATAGTCACAATCTATCCGTTAGTGGATATTTAGATCTTGCTTCACCATACTGTTTATAAATATGAATCAGTATATGTTTTACCTTTCCTGCTGAGCAGCTGAAACTCAAAGTGACGGAAGTTGCGTTAATCGCTTTCATTGCTGCAAAGTGTGCAAATTTTACGTCACCATGTTTGTGCACAGAAATAGCAAAAATGGCTGATAGGATCGCGTAAATGATTTTTGTAATGTAAATGTTCTCGCACAAAGCAAATACACAAGGTATCTATATATGCATATCGAAACGGTTAATGTCTTCAAACATGAAGATGCAGGCACGAACTGTGCAAATTACATAAAATAATACATCAAATTACTTCATTAATGTAACGCTTGGAAAACAATGTCCGACATATTGGACAGGAACCGGAACAGAAGACTCTGGCATTGGATAAGACACAGCATTAAGAAAGCCTGTTGATACCATTACAAGGCAGAATTTGTTCTGGATGCCCACGAGTAACAGAGATAGAAAGAGCCAAAAAAAAAACATGAAGAAGAGAACTAGAGACATATATTATAGGGATATAGAATTTTGTTGAAGGCCTATGCTCCTTGGGGACTTGAAAGATAATGAAACTACCTTTGATCTGCGATTATTGTAGAACCACATGGAATTTTACTAGAAAATATACCCTTCAAAACCCTTGAAAAACTAACAGAAAAAAACCTGCTGTATACTTTAATAGAGAAATATTTCATTTTACAGCAATTACCAGTGATGGCTTTCATCTGTGCAGCTGTTAAAGATGGCAGATTCAAGACTTTCTCTGGACCGATTCTAAAAAGAGTCATCCCATCAGTACTTTCTCTCCCTTCTTCTGTATAAGAATGTAAGAAAAGTGAGATAAAGTAGAATCTTCTGTAAGGAAACAACATTAACATTAAATTATGGCCAATGCAATAACATCAACATATTTTCATAAATTAGTGCTTGCGTAGAGTATGACTAAAATAGTAGACAAGATGACTTATTTTGAACTGACGATAAGAACCAGACAAGTGCCAGTAGAACAAGATCTTCTTCTTGCGATCACATCTTTGATGTTTACACCGTCAGACGAGTTCTCATGATGAATTCGACCGTTTTCTGAAGTTCCTCTTTAGCTCCATACAGCTTTGAGTTTAGTGTTGAGTCATTGGGCCAGTATATCTTTCTTAACTGGTTATACAGAGGACAATCCTGTAGAACATGCTCAGCAGTTTGTTCGTTTAATCCACATGTGCACAGTGGTGAAGCAGACAATCGTAGCTTGTGCATGTGTTTATTCAGTTTGTTATGCCCTGTCCTGAGGTGAAAAATGGTGATCTGTCCCTGCCGGTCAAGAGTGTGGTAGTCGTCGTTGGGTTGATTCTGTTCTCTTCTGATAGTCTGGATAGCTCTCTTTTTCTCAAAGTATGTGATTTGATTATCTTCTTGTTCACATTCTCCTCCCTTTTTTGCAAGTTTATCTGCCTTTTCATTTCTGGGTACACCACAATGGGATGGTACCCACTGAAGTATGGTTCTCCTTTTGGCAGCTACCTTGCATAGTTCATTTCTCAGATGCAGGAGTTTACCTTGAGAGCTTGCTTGAGTGAACAGCACAGGATAGGATGACTTGGCATAATATTGTTGAAGGCCTATGCTCCTTGGGGCACTGAAGGGTAATGAATGAATTTCTGGGAAACAAAAAATAATTTTGGAATGGAATTTTAAAAAGTATCATTTTATACCAAGTCAATGCAAAAGTATCCACATAAACAATATAAAACAGGCAGCGATAAAGTTGCACATATATGCAGTACTAAACAGGCAATTCATAAATTACTCATGCACCCATAAAGAAACAGGCAGAAATAAATGTGCCTGTACAATTATTTTCCACCTTATTTGGGCATGTTATGGGAAGAGAAAAGCTGGGATATATTGTGCCAGAAAGAAAGATTGAAGGAGAAAAAAAGGCAGAGGATGAAAAAGAGAGAACATTCTGAACAGTCTCACATCATGGCATGGAAAGAAGACAACATTAGAATTGATAAACAATACTAGGAACAGAAAGTTGCTGAGATACATGATCAACTATGCCATACAGGCAGAAGAAGACAAACATACATACATACACAGTATGACACAGGCAGTGAAAAAGGTACTTACATACACAGTATGTACCAGGCAAAGATAAAGGTACATACATAAACATTATGAAATAGATACTGACAAATGTTTCTTATCATATTAATTACATTAAAACACTGCACTTATCTTACTTACTTAGTCATTCCTCTTCTACCGTGAGGTGTAGAGTTTGCCAGAGAGAGCACCATACTATCCTATCGACTGTTTTCCTCCTGGCCTGGTTCTAATCTAGTCCTCGGTCCTTCAGATATTGTCTAATGTTGTCCTCCCAGCAGACTCTGGGTCATCCTGGAGGTCTAGATCCCTGACTCTTATTCCCATATTTGTAGCTGATCTTCTCCCATTCTGCAGACATGGCCAAACTATCTTAGTTAGGACTTCTACTTGGGTCTGCTGGGGCTGGGTTTTGAGGCCTTGATGCATCATCTGGTTGCGGATCATGTCTCTTCTTGTTACTTCAACCACATTCCTTAGATACCTCATTTCTGAGATTTGGAGCTGGCTTTTGTGGATTGTAGTCACAGCACTTATCAAACAATTAAAAATATCACTATGACCAACTATCGTCATGAGACTACAAGCCTTTATCATCAACTGATCTGACCACAGTCACACATAAGTGAGTGCCATCATAAACACAGCACAAGTCAGAAGAACTGGCGCACATTTTAAATTTTATACTAGGAGCCGCGCTGGTGTAATGGTTACCACACTGCGCTGGCGATCAGGTGATCCAGGTTCGAGCCCTGGCGAGGACATTTGAAAGAGTGTCGTCGACCGGAACTTGGACTGGAATAAATCGAGCCCTGGCGAGGACATTTGAAAGAGTGTCATCGACAAGGGACTGGAATAACCTGAACGGCTCCTAAGCCGACCCAGCTCTAATGGGTACCTCCGAAATCAGCGAGTATCTGCCTGAATGGCGAGAGGACACCTGTCATTGTACAGGGAAAAAAGGGATACTCACGTAAAATCAGTCTCAGGTTAGACATATTAACCGGAGATTTTGCCTCGAGTAATAGCGGGCGTACGATAAAAAATAAATAAAAATAAAAAATATTATACTACGGTTTGTGGTTGTTTGAAACATTCCGGATACTGGGTAGTTGAATAAAATGGTCCCATACCTGTACTTAGAAAGTAGGGTCTAGAAAGCTTGGCACAAGAAAACTCACTGGAAAAAGAAGAAAAAAATGAGAACCACAAGTTTATAATACTCATGCAAGATTCCATTTGCCTCACCTAGTGAATGAGTCTCAGGCGTGCTGGATTCTAAGAATATGGCATCATCATCAATCTCCTCCTTGAACAAGTCATCACCAATGTCAGAACTTGATGCTGAATGATACGCTCCTCTTGCACCAGATGAAGATGAGGAAGGCCTTTTACTACGGGTTGCACCATTTATCGCTGCGATGGAGCCACCAGTCTGATTTGCTGCCCTAGAGGTTGATGGACTCCCTTCTCGCTGATTAGCAATGTGCATACCAAAGATACGAAGCTTCACAAACATGTTTGCAATCAAACTGATTTTAATTTTAAGAATGCATTTTTAAATATTCTATATGCTTTTAAAAAAAAATATATAGTGTTTTATTGCTATTTTAATATTTGAGAATATTATATTACAAAGAGTACATAACGACAACCATTCAGAATCGACCATTTTAAGCCATCTTTGCCTGTACGGGATACAATTTACAAATTCTATTTAACATACTTCATAATGCTCAACAAAGAATGAAGTTATCAATTTCGATCCTGCAGCGATTCTATGTATGTATCATTCTATATAAGTCGGTAGCCAACTTCAGATTTTCTTATTACAGTAAATGATGTCATGTGTAAGGGACTGGCAAGATCATCATGTAAACACATTGCTACAGAAACCACCACAGCACGAGCACATGCATGCATTGACACAGGCTTCCTAAGTGGAGACCAGCCACAGTGGTGGCCCATTGCTCCACAGGGAGCAAAAAAGGAAAATGATGAAGAGTTTAATTGTGATTCAAACTTTCCAAAATGTAAAGCTGTTTTACCAACTATAATTCAGATCATAGCCTAACTAAAAATGTATATCTAAATTACAGATATTTTGTAGCTCAAATGTTCAAACAAAATTACTAGCACTATGCACTATTACCTACCGATCTTTCCTCTTTTCCTGTGGAAAATAAACATTTTAAAAACAAAAGTTTAGCTATTTAAAAACAGAGAAGTTACCTAAAACCTTGCATAACATGAAACAAAAAAGCTATAGCATATAACTGTCTTGCTGTTATTTAACTAAGACTGCAGAGCTCATGCCAAGTTGAAGAATGTGTGCTGTACCTGTTGAGCGGTAGTAAGAAAAGTGGGTGTAACTGTTGGGGAGCCAGGCTCCCAAGAATTAGGCAGACTTGAAATCAAAAGTCAAATAGCAAAAACTATAGCCGAAGAATGGAAAGAATCATTTGAACCAGAGCACAAAAGGAAGACATGCATATCAATTACTTAAAAAAAAAACCAAGTAAATAATGCTAAATACAAGATGAACTAAAAATACTTGTTAAAAATATAAAAAAAACTACTCTGGTTCAAATTAGGAACCGGAGCCCACCTGTGCTGAATGAAATGAGCTAAATACAATTAAACTTCTTCCTGGAATGCAAGAAATATGACCCACATAGACAAAACATAAAAAGTTACTGCAAATATTGCACAACTGAACTGAATGTAAAGACATCTGATTGGCACCTTATCCCCACAAGTACTTTGAAAATTATTAAAGCCATTTATGACCACCAAAAAAAAATAAATAAAAAAGGTCACAGTTTAACACATGGCAGGACTCAAAGAAAAAAATGCATCATATAAGCGCCTAATTTTCACACATTACCAACAATAGTAACATAGCATCATCATTAAGGATTAATACAGAAAAGTATAAAAGTATGCACAATCAGGAAAAATATAACACTAAAAGAAGGCATTCTGATATAAGCGACACTTCCGTGCATATGGTTAATGGTTGACAATGCCATGCTATGCAGAAACATTATCAGACAAGTGCCACTGGAACCAAGAGATGAGAAGAAGACGATGGTGATGGATAGGACACACACTGAGGAAACTTGTGGATAGCATTACAAGTCAGTCCTTGTTCTGGAACCCCCAGGTTAAGAGAGACAGAGGTAGACCAAGAAACACATGGAGAAGAGACCTGGAGACAGAAGTGAAAATGATGAGGAAAACGTGGAAATAGCTTGAGCTGATGGCATGTGACAGGAGGAATTGGTATGTGTTTGTTGAAGTCCTATGCTTCTTGGGGAGCTAAAGGGTATTGACTGACTGATTGATGGAGAAACATAGCAAACACACACATAAAAAAAAAGGGAGGGGGAAGTAGCTTTCACTTCATGTGGAGAGTCCTGCACAAGTAAGCAGCACATGCCAAACTGTCTCATATGGATGGTTACAGTTGTGGCAATAGGCTCATGTAAGTTAGTTGCTTATCCTTTACAGGACGTGGCAATCAACCCCAGCTTTTATTGGCTGTTTTTGATTTTTCTAGGCAATTTTTTTCATTCAGTAGTTTGCCATTGCTTTCTGAATGGTACAGCGCTTATACCATTGTTAAAAATCCACAGAAAGCGATCTGCTACAAAACCGCCTGCAGCAGGTTTCGAACCTGGTATATCTGGATTATGAAACTGCGTTCATATCCATTAGGCCACAGATGCCGACATAGGCTCATGTGAAGAGTTTAATTTGTTTAAGTGCTTGTTGAGTCTGTTGTTTTCTATTCTGGGAAGATTGTGATCTGCTCCACACACCGTAGGTTGTTGATATTGTCATTTTTGTTGGGATGGGTCATTTCTTTATACATGGCATGTTTAGTAGACACCTTTGGCCCACCAATTCAGTCGTTCATCTTTAAAGATGTTTTGGGGTATTAATTTAGCTGTCTGCATGTTGCCTGAGTGTTGTTTGAACCATGCTTGCTCCTAGTTTTGCTATTCTGTCTATGTTTTCAATGCCTGGTATGTCTGTGGATGCTGGTATCCATATTTTTATTATTCATGTACCCCACATATATTATTTATTTAAACATTGTATTCACAAATGGAATGCATTGTTTACATAAGGATAGGACACACACTGAGGAAACCTGTTGATAGCATTACTGGGCAGTCCTTGATCTGGAACCCCCAGTGTGAGAGAGGCAAAGGACAACCAAAGAACACACGGAGAAGAGAACAGTCGTGAAGGGGGATAAAGAAGACATGGAGAGACCCTGGGCTGATGACACGGGATGGGAGGACTTGGCATATGTTTGTTGATGGCCTATGCTCCGAGGAGAGTTGAAAGGTGATGAAAAAGGACATATAAACTAATAGATAATGCACAACCAAATGACATGTGCTGCAGATGACTGTTATCTTTAACTCACATGTTTGACATTCCTCCTCATGAGAAATGAGATGCAAAGAATGTAACAAGGATCAAATAACCTGTAACAAGGATCAAATAATCTGCAACAAGGATCAAATAATCTGTGTGACCTAACAAAGAGTAATAATCAAAGATCAAAATCACAACATTTCATTCAGGTAAGGTTTTATGGTAAGCATCCTTCTTCTTCTTCTGTGTTCATCCTGAAAAGGACATTGGTTGCGTTGTGTCGCCGTTTACAGCAAAGCTGCGATATCCGCGCCTTTCGGCCCAACACATCTGACTTCGGCACGGCATTTTTAAGACCGGATTTGCCTTCCCACTTCGATCCCTACTCTCTCAGCCAGACTGCAGTGATGCAGCCTGTTTCCAGAACCACCACTTGGAGGTGGAGTAGGGTCTTGGTCAGCTCTGGTTAGCATCCAATCTAGCAGAGTGATTAGAGCACTTGCCTCTTACAGGAAAGTTACTGGGTTCTGGGTTTCATTTCTGGTAGCGTCACAGCTTCAGCATACCTAGATGTAAATGAGTACTTGATCCTGCTCTTGACTTGGGGAATGCAAAAGCAGTGAGAAATGGGACTCCCCCCCAGCATTTCATAAAGCTGAGACCTAGTACATGAAATCTCTAACACTTCACTCCCCTTCAGCAATATTTATAACTGGACTATCTTCACCTTTTTTTTTTTTTTTTAAAGTTTTTAGTAACCTGGCAAGGCAAGGTCTGTGATGCAACTTGGGAGGAATCGTCACAATGGGGGGGGGGGGGGGGGGGGGGGGGGGGGGGGGGCGCAGTTAAAGCCAAAAATGCAGAGTTAATACCGTCAGCAAGGAGATATAAAATGCCAAAATCACCAGTCCAACTTCCAGAAGCTAAAGAAGACAATCCTGAATTTATAAGGATTAGCAATTAACTGTTTAAAGGGTTTTTGTAGATTAATTCACAGCTTCAAATTTCTGTAACCAAATTTTTGTCAGGAATGTAACCCTTGCTGTTTACGAGGTTCTCTTACCTATCCTAGCTTGTCTGAGTTTCCGTTTCTCTTCCTGTTCTTGCTCTTGATTTTTTCTCTTTTCTTCCAACTCTTTAACTTTCCTCTCCTGTGCCTCCCTGGCTTCATCACTCTGCTGTAGTTCTGAAGAAAATAAAGCACACTGGTATATTGATAGAACACACACATAGAATGCACCCTTATGTCATGGGATTTGCACAATGATCATAGATGTAAACAGAGTCTTTGATTAAAACATTTTACTCTCAAGTTTTTTATTAGAACCCAGCTATAAATGAAAGACTGTTATTTGATTTGATCTGAACCATAACAGGGCTCTGTAGTTTGGTATGGTCTCAAGCTTGACAGGGGAACTTTGTTTAAGAGATGTAAATGAAGGAATGAATGAACATTAAAACTAGCACTGAAATAAGTAAAACCAGCATTGAAATAAGTAAAACCAGCATTGAAATAAGTAAAACTAGCACTGAAATAAGTAAAACAGCACTGAAATAAGTAAAACTTGCATTGAATTAAGTAAACGTACTGAAATAAGTAAAACTAGCACTGAAATAAGTAAAACTAGTACTGAAATAAGTAAAACTAGCACTGAAATAAGTAAAACTAGCACTGAAATAAGTAAAACTTGCATTGAAATAAGTAAAACTAGCACTGAAATAAGTAAAACAGCACTGAAATAAGTAAAACTTGCATTGAATTAAGTAAACGTACTGAAATAAGTAAAACTAGCACTGAAATAAGTAAAACTAGCACTGAAATAAGTAAAACTAGCACTGAAATAAGTGAAACTAGTACTGAAATAAGTAAAACTTGCATTGAAATAAGTAAAACTAGCACTGAAATAAGTAAAACTAGCACTGAAATAAGTAAAACTTGCATTGAAATAGGTAAAACCAGTACTGAAATAAGTAAAACAGCAATGAAATAATTAAAACTAGCAATGAAATAAGTAAAACTAGCAATGAAATAAGTAAAACAGCACTGAAATAAGTAAAATTAGCACTGAAATAAGTAAAACAGCACTGAAATAAATAAAACAGCACTGAAATAAGTAAAACAGTAGAAGGAAATACTGCAGTCATTTTCTATTATTATAGTAAATAAATATAGTTAATTAACAGGCACTGGTTAGATAGAAAGGAGGACATCAGACAACAGAAAAAGAAGTATAATTGACAGTCTTACCGGGAATTGAACCGAGGACCATCAAAATGGCACCATCACCTTACTGTGAAAGTAAATCATGAAAGGATGCACAGCCAATTTAGCACCCTAAAAAAGTGCTTCATTGGCGGAGTCATTTTCACGACACCCACACAACCATGGTACATATTACCCTAGAATGACCCAGACAATTTAAGGACGTGATCACTAATATAACTTCCCTATCAGCAAGTATAGACTTAATGAAGGCCGAAATACTTGTACTGTTTATTTATTTACTACTCACAGAACTCAGGTTTCCTTCATTATCTTATATCATAGGAATTTTTTTTTAGATATTGATTGAGATATCTCTTGGAGTAGCTTAAGACACTGTCTATACCAGAGTATTTTATTGCCATCAATGGTTACTCTTTGAATTGAGACAACAGGATATACAATCTGCTGTCTACATGTTTATCAACAACTGAAGCACACTGCACGCTGAAATTCATAACAATGAAATAAAATACTTCAAAGGAACAAGTATTTAAGTTTCCTGTAAATATAGATGTTTAAGAGTTCTTTGAAAATACGTGTTGACGAAATTTAATAAATGTTTTTAATAAATTGCTAAGATGTATACTTTCAAAACAACTGTGCATTTGTCTCATCAGATGTCTCATAAGTAGTAAAGGCAAAATTGTAATTTCAGAGGCTTCAGAATTATTCAGATAGTTACTTGACAATTTATGTTTCTAACTGTTAAGTTACAGAACATAAATAATTGGTATGGATGGTAGAGAACCTAGGTGGAAAACTGGCACAAATGTATACATATAGGCCTTATCTAAATACATACATTGTTAGATTAGTAACAGTTATAAAATGAATGGCGTTACATGCTGGATCATTAGAAATGGCTCTTGTTAAGCGACAGAATATTAATAATTGATATGGATGGTAGTGAACCTAGGTGGAAAACTGGCACAAATGTGTACATACAGAACCGATCTAAATACATACTTTGTTAGATTAGTAACAGTTATAAAATTAATGGCGTTACATGCTGGATCATTAGAAGTAACTCTGCAAATTTAGGTTCTGATAGGTCAAAGTGTGTGGAAATGTATAAGAAATATGACAGACAGACAGACATTACTTTTATATAAGAAGATATATAATTTTTACATATCAGTCATGTACAAGTGTGACGGCAAAAGACCTAAACAGATGACAAATAAAGAAAGGACTGAGGAAAAGTGGTGTAGGTAAATACGTATGAAGGCGCAAATTTGTTTCAAGAAAACACCAGCAAGAAAACACCAGAAACAAAACACCAGCTTTAAGCATTATGAAGCAGTCCTTGTTCTGTAATCTCCAGAAACAGAAAACACACACACACACAAAAACTACATGGAGAAAACAGGCAATGACAGATATGAGAAAGATAAAAAACATGTAGACAGAATGTGAACATGAACTGACAGAACAGGACAGGAGGGCTTTTTATAAACTAAATGAAGAGGGCTGGAGGGGGAAGTAACTGAAAGCAACAGAGAGGATTCTGGAGGGATGTTCCCACTAAATTTTAATTGCATGTGTGTGCAAAAAGTTGAACCTGTACAATTTTTTTTTTTTAGTGACAAAAACTTGTGTGTATTAAACATTAAACTTGTGTGCATTGTGTGCATTAAACTGATTGTATGTAATTTTCAATGGAAGACTTACTTACTTACTTAGTCGTTCCCCTTCTACCGTGAGGTGTAGAGGTTTGGAAGAGAGAGCGCCAGACCATTCTATCAGCTGTCTTCTTCCTGGCCTGGTTCCATTCTAGTTCTCGGTCCTTCAAAGATTGTCTAATGTTGTCCTCCCAGCGGACTCTGGGTCATCCTGGAGGTCTGGATCCCTGGCTCTTTGTTTCCCATGCTTGTCGTGGTAGCCGATCTTCTCCCATTCTGCAGACATGGCCAAACCATCTTAGTTGGGACTGTTCTATTTGGGTCTGCAGCGGATGGGATTTTAGGCCTTGACGGATCATCTGGTTGCGGACCATGTCTCTTCTTGTTACTTCAACCACTTTCCTCAGATACCTCATTTCTGAGGTTTGGATCTGGCTTTTGTGGGTTGTAGTCATTGCCCACGACTCGCATCCATATGTCAAGACTGGGACATAGGTGGAGCGGTATACAGCCATCTTCGTTTTCTTACCAACCTCTTTCTTGCTGAGGAATCCACAATTTATGGCCTGATAAAGTCTCCCAGCCGCTGCTTTTCGAGTGGCCAACTCTTCTTTGATGCCTCCCTTTCGGTCTATAATAGCTCCGAGATATTTAAAGTGGTCGACCTGCTCCAGGACCTGTTCTCCCAACTTAATCTGATGTTTTCTTTCTTCTCGTGATATCACCATGGATTTTGTTTTAGAGCTGCTTATGACCATCCCTCTCTTCTCCAGCTCTTCCTTCCAGACTTGCAGGTTGGATTGGAGATGTGCCTCTGATTTAGCAATCAGGGCAACATCATCAGCAAATGCCAGCTCCGAAATATAGACCTGTCTCATCTTCCAGTACCCCACTGAATACTTTCTTTGTTCTCTCCTTACATGCCTTGATGACATCGTCCATAAGGAGTATGAAGAGGTAAGGTGATAGGATATCACTTTGTCTTACCACCAGTGGTGGTCCTGAACTCTTCTGACTTTATGGTTTGCTGTCCTCACATAATTTCTGCAAGACTTGTAGAAGCTCTGTTATAGCATGAATCAGAGGTGCTGGAATATTCTTCCTTGCCAAACAGTCCCAAAGTTTGCTCCAGGGGACCCTGTCAAACGCCTTTTCCAGATCTATGAAACAAAGATGGATCTCACTCTTATACTCAAGGGCCTTTTCACTCAGCTGTCTGAGTGTGAAGATTAGGTCTTGAGTACTTCGGTTTGCTCGGAATCCGCACTGGACCTCATCCAATTGTGGCTCAGCTAGGCGTCGGAGTCTCTGCTCTAGGATTCTAGAGTAGATTTTACCAGGGACACTGAGAAGGGATATGCCTCTATGGTTTCCACATTGTTGATTGTCACCCTTTTTGAAAATTGGTGTTATGATGGCAATCTCCCAATCCTTTGGTATGGTCTTGTTGCACCATGCTGCCTGTAGGACCTTTAAGAGTAATAGGTCGCCTGATGCTCCCATGTACTTAACCATTTCTGGTGTTATACCATCATGCCCTGCTGCTTTGCCCATCTTGATTTTCTCTAGTGCTGCCCTCAGTTCTTCCATCTTTATGTCATCTTCACCATCATTGGTTTTCTCTTATGTGCTAGTGGTTATCATTTCTGATGCTTCACCATGCTCACCATCCAGGAGTTCTGAGAAATATTCTTTCCATCTTTCCATTACTTCCTTCGGGGCAGTAAGCAATTTGCCTTGCTTGTCCTTTATAAATTTGAGAGGGCATTGTTTTTCCTTCCTCATGTTCTTTAGGGTCTTATAGAACAATTTCTGGTTTTCTTGTGCATCTGTTTCTAGCTTTTCTCCAAATTCTTCCCAGGACTTCTGTTTTGCTGCTAGCACTTTGTTCTTTGCTTCTGTTCTGAGTGTCACATATTCTCTATATTTTTCCATTTGTCCTGTTGTGTTTTTAGCTCCTAAGTATTGTTTCCATGCCATTTTCTTCTCTCTTATTTTTCTTTGACTTACTCTGTCCACCAAGGTGTCCTCTTTCTCTGGTTCCCAAGTCGGACTTCACCGCATGCTTCTGCAGCAGCTGTCTTTATGATATCCTTGAATTTATTCCAGAGGGTTTCCAAGTCATCAGGTCGTTCTTCTGTGTTGCTCACTGCTGTAGCAATAAGCCCCTGATATCTGGTCTTAATTTCTGGCTCTCTCAGCTTGTAGGTCCTAATGCTCATTTCTCCTGCTCGTTTACTTGATTTCTTGCGTGATGTTGGGCAGTTCCTAGGCTGAGCAACTCTTTCAGTTGTTCTTTTGATTGTTAGCAGGTAGTGATCACTTCCAATCTCTGGCCCCCTCCAGACTCTTGCATCTCGGACATATCTGAATGAGCTTCTCCGAACAATGGCATAGTCGATCACTGACTTCTCATTCTTGGTTGGTTCACATCTAGTGTATGCATGTATGCGCTTATGGGGGAACTTTGTGTTTGTAATGATCAGATTCTGCTCACTGCAGAATCTAAGGAGTCGCTTTCCACTGTCATTGAGAGTATCTTCTCCATATCTTCCGATAACTCCACCCCATCTAGCATGGTCATTTCCAACTCTGGCATTAAAATCTCCGAGCATGATAATTTCATCTAGGCAGTCATCCACTGTCCTTTGAAGCAGCTCGAAGAATTCCTCCTTGACCTCTGCTCTCTCATCCTCATTTGGCCCATACACTATGACCAAGTTGACTATGGTTTCTCCTTCTTTTAGTTTTACAACCATAATGCGCTCCGAGACAAAGTTCCATCCCTTGATACTATCTTTTTGATTTTGGGCCACAATGCAACCCACGCCCCCTTTAGCTCTTTCAGATATGGGTACACCACTGTAGAGCAGCGTGTTGCCATCGAGATCCATGACTCCTTGTCCTTTTTTCTTCGTTTCCGTTATAGCCAGGATTTCTAGTTTTGCTTTCCTCATCTCTTCCACCAGCTCCTCTTCCTTCCCATTTATACTTCTTGTGTTCCAAGTTCCATAAGTCGTAGTCCGTAGTCCGTTCCAGTTCGTCGCCTTTAGAATCAGTCCGGTTTTCTCTCTTGTATTGCTCGTAATCATAGTTTAAGACAAACAGGTGATTGGCCTGTTGTGCCTTTGCATGGTGGAGGGGCTGCCTCCTTACGGCCTCCATGCAGGCCGCCCTCCTCCTTTTTTATCCAGGCTTGGGACCGGCATAGGCGGAGTTCAATGGAAGACTCTTTGTTTTATTATTATCATAGTATTTTTAACAAAATTGTATCTTGTGTGCACAGTTCAATTTTCTATGTACCGTGATTCTGGGTGTAAGCATATGTGAACAGCTTAGAGGAAACAATGTTCTGAAATTTTTTATCCTAAATATGTACAAAAGTTTTATTTGTTCTTTTCCTGTTTTTAAACAGCTTTACAACGAAATGAAGTTTCAACTTATTCCAATGTAAAGAAGAAAAAAAAAAAAAAACAGATATTCTGAAAGAACAGATCATGACTTCTTCATCAAGCAGCCATGTTGGCTGGCTAAGATGATCATGTCTCTTTACAATTTCTGGTCCCTCCTGTAATTCCTTCTATTTTCATCAATTCTACTTGTTGTGCTGATACGTTCTCATATCCGAGCATGCCTCCCCCCCAAAAAAGTATTCTGCTTCTTGATGTGTGTATGAAGCATCCTTCCTTCATGCAACAGTCTCACTCTGGACATCCTAATTAGTTTTTTTTTTTTTTTTTTTTTAATGTTCCTGAGATTCTTAGTACTCTTCTGCAAACCCATATCTCTGTGGCATTTAGTGATCTAGTTTGTCTATCGTTTATGATCTGCTTCCATGTGATAGTAGGATCTCTATGTAACACTAAAGAACCATCTCTGCCACTTTTATGCACAGGATTTTAATTTTCTGAACTGCTTCTGTCTGTCCATGGCTTTTCAGTCTGTTATTTCCAAGTTAAATTGTCCATACGTCATAAAGAAAATGAAATATACCCACAAAGACAAATATGACAAGAAACTCTGTACAGAGCAATCGATGCAATCTGACCATCAGAATAAGTCCCCTTATCAGCCCAATGTCTTTTTTACACTCTGAGGGGGACAGGCCCACTTCGGTCATGACTCTCAAGTGTCTGCCGCCTGTTGTCTTTTCTTACCTGTGCTGGGAATTGAACCCTCCACCTTGGTTGCAACCTTCAACTTCAATCCTGGTTTTATCCATGCTGCCAGCTTGAGGAAATTGTGAAAGTAACCATTATGTTGTATATAAATTACTGTCCTGAACTCCAAAGCCCATTGTGGTTGTTCCATAGCCAACACGATGCCTTTTCCGCCATTTCACTGAGCCTCTTAAGTGCCTTTGTTCTTGACTGTCCTTTCACACTCAATAGTTTCAGCAGATCATACACTGAGGCAGCCACTAGACCTCTTGCACCTACCTCAACAGTTGTGACTATTTTAGTCCTTTTACGGCAAAAAATAATACCAATAATAAAAGAGAAAACAGTCTATATTTGACATGGGATGCAAATAAATCAGGCAAGTCACATGCTTAAGTGTGGGATGAGGAAGGAAGATTAACATAGAAGCACTCTGTCTGCTGTGCAAAGAAATAAGCTGCTCACAAGGCATTATGCTGAACATAGATAAAAAGGTAAAACCAAAACCAACGAACATGTTGAGTGAGGATTGTACAGGCATTTAAATGTGGTGGGGTGAGGGGCTGTGGCGGTGCAAGTTGTAGAATGCCTGTTAAGTTAAAGATTTTTCCAATACTTTATAAATAAAAAACATAATTAAAATATACATGCCACATGTTCACTAAGTGCAGTAGCGCCCATTGAGATTTTGTGTCAAGATTAAATTTAGGTTAAATTAGCTCCAAAACATGGCAAAGTTTTACAAAAACCATCACAACTACTTGCAAACTGGTTCATTATAGGTCACATTGAACAAATATAATATTCACATTGGTGTTTTTTTTTTTGTTGCTGCTACAGAACCGTAATTACTTGTCAATACGAATGAAACAAATCAGTTATATTACTATCTTCTTTATTTCTACTGCTGGAATGGAAGAAGGTGCTGGAATTTGAAGGGGGGATAATGAATAAAATGTCTTGCACCCCTGTCTTACTTCTAATACGGGCAAAATCTGGCACAGAAGCTTGCCTTCGCATTTGGAGATTTTTCTTTTCTTGGTGTTCTGGCACAGTAAAAAATACTTTAACTGGCACATCATTTGTGGCTTTCCTTCTTAGATCTGTAAATTTAAAATGTCTACTATGTTACTATGACTGCAACACTGTCGCAAGGCCATTAAAAGACAGCTAACAAGAAGTAATAAGAAGCTCAAGATAAACACAGTAAAGGTGCATTTCTTTCCACAGAAAGAGTGTATCTGACATTTAACAAAAACTTCTTTTAAACAACATTTTTGTATTATTCCAAAACAGAAAAGGATAGTGTCATCACATTATTTTATGTCATCTGTTCTCTAAAGACTGTATGATGATGTCAATTCTTATCATCAGAGTTCTTCCAGCACATTCACATAGTTTAGTACTGATCACTTTCTCATGCTGTCAAAACATCTCTCTCTCTCTCTCTCTCTCTTTCTCTCTCTCTCTCTCTCTATGTGTCTTCTCCTGATCTTCTTGTCATTAGCCTTCTCTTCCAGCAAGAATATCTCTAATCCTTTTCTTATAACCTGAAGCTGAAAACATTATACACCTTCCTATTCTATTATCTATTTGTTTCCCTAAGATATTTGCTTTTATTGTATCCACAATACTCTAAGTACTCCCCTGTCCATTCACACTGAAAACCTGATGTCAGTTATTAGAAACAATGGTAAGATTGATTGTTTTTAATTGAAAAAGTAAATGACAATTTAAAAATAATAATAATAATGATGTTTAAAATAACAGGAATTTACAGCTACATATAATTAAAATTTTTAAAAATAAATCAGTCACTCAGTTACTGTCCTTTTTCCCTTTGAGCACCGGCCTCTAATTGTTTGCTTTTGAGCATTTGCTTTTCTTACTTTGTTTGCTGTTTCTGAAATGGTGAACTGTTTTTAATGGAAGTAAAAGATTTTTTCCATTTTTTTAAATGGAGGTAAAAAGCCTCATACATATCTTGGCAGCAATGTGTGTGTATCTCTTCCCCCCCCCCAACCCCAGGGTTTTGAATTTTCACTCTGTCTTCTCTTTCTACTTATTTGCGGCAGTGTTTCTATGGCTTTCTTGCAAACCCAGAGGGATAAATCAACTTAGCAGTATAGTTTGGTTTGGTTTGGCTTTAAAGCCCATTGTCATTGCACACGGACAACTCCATCAGTACTCCAATCTCCTCCCTTAGATCACACAAGGAAAATCTCAGCACAGTGCATGAACTCTGTTGCACCGGCAAGGATCCTAATGTGTGTATAAAGGAATCATTCTATAAATATTTTTGTGGTTGGTAGGTTTTCCTCATTTTTAAATTATTCCAAGGCAGCGGCCGTGTGGCCTACTCTTTATGATTTCCAACTGCCAAGGGATTTTAACGTGCGCAACTTGCATATGGGACCTCCTATTTTTTCGCCTTTATCAGAGAAGGTTAGGCATCCAATCTCACTACCCAGGAGATCAGGGAGAAGTATGACATCATTAGCAACCACTGGTTCTGAAAAAAATTCCATTAATTATATTCCCTGCACTGGGAACGAACCCGATACCTTTAGAATTAGAGGCAGACGCCACACCTAGCCACTCTGACCCCCCTTAGCAATAAATAAAAAGTTTGAAGAATGGATTATTTATTAATATAAAAACATTTAAAGCAAGAGGTGCTTTTGTTGCACTGGGAAATGTATAGAAATCAAATCTAACACAAATATAAGAAATTTCAACAAGTCAGTTTGGCTCTCAAACATGGAGAAAAGCACTGTAATAAATGGGTGCTTGCATTAGACATTAGGATTAAAATGGTATGTGAGAATCATCAGTGTTGAATTAATGCAAGCATAACTTTTGAAGAGGCAAAGAGTTTTATCAGAATCAGATGCAAAAACAAATGGGATGCAGAGCATCCAGGTCACACACTAAATGATGCACATTACCAGCTCAACAGAAGAGAACAAGTCGTAATCTTCAGACTCCATTTGGGCCACAACAGGTTGAGATACCATCTATTCAACAAGCTTAAGATAGGAACTACCGATGAGTGTAACTGTGGCACTGATAAATTGACTGCTGAACATCTGCTTCAAAGGTGCCCAACATATGAGGTACAGAGAAAGCACATATGGCTGTTACCAGTACCATACGTGGAACAGAACTAAAGAGATGCAAACAGCCTCAAGCTGACAACTGCTTTCTTTTAAAAAATTCAAGTAGACGTGTGAGAGTGTAAGAAGAAGAAGAACTGATGGAAAGGATCAGACAAATACCAGCAGAAAAGTATTTGCAATAGAATGGACGTTTCATTAAACCAACCTGCTGAATGCATTATAAGGCAGTTCTGGAATTCCCAAGGCAAAAGAAATAAAGTGTGACCTAAAAACACTGAGGGGAGCCACGGTGGTTAGTGCACTGGCTCCCTAGCTCGGTGGTCCATGGTTCGATCTCCAGTTGAGGTGGGATTTTTTAGACCGCAAATGGCTCCGGGGTCGACCCAGCCTCATGAATTGGGTACCAGAACAACTCTGGGAAGGTTAAGGCGGCCGGCGTGAGGCTGACCACACCACCCCTAGTGTGCCGATGGTCAAGAAAATACTGGCCTAACACTGTATTCCCAATATGCCTCAATAGGCGTGTAACGGGATCCTTTACCTTTACAAAACACTGAGAAGGGAAGTAGAGACAGACTTTTTTTTTTTTTTTTTCGTACGCCCGCTAATACTCGAGGCGAAATCTCAGGTTATTACTATGTCTAACCTGACATTGATTTTACGTGAGTATCCCTTTTTACTTGTACAGAGACAGGTGTCCCTCGCCATTCAGGCAAATACTCTCCGATTTCGGAGGTACCCATTGCAGCTGGGTCGGCTCAGGAGCCGCCAATCCCTGGTCGACAACACTCCTTCAAATGTTCTCGCCAGGTCTCGAGTTAATCCAGTCCAATTCCCGGTCGACGAAAAATCCTCAAATGCCGTCGCCCGGGTTTGATCCTGAATCACCCGGTCGCCAGAGCGGTGTTGTAACCACTACGCTAGCGCGGCTCCAGAGACAGACTTAAACAAAGGATAAGGAAGACAAAGGAAAGAACTTGAACAGACATCACAAGACAGGAGAGCTAGGCGTGAAATGAATAAAGACCTATACTCTATAGCAGCGGTTCCCAAACTCTGGGTCACACTTCCGGAATGAAAATTTGCTCGCGCCACCAAATTTTTTAGTGATAAGAAATACCTTCCAAAAAAAAAAAAATCAACTTCTAGCAGTGCTTTATTCATAACTTAGAACACAACTACCTTATAAAATGATCATGAGACATCCAGAAAGTATAAAACAATACAGCTATATAAAAACATGATTCATTCACAAAATATACAAATTCATTGTGAGGTGTGAGTTTGTTTTTGACGGGTAATCTTTATAATTTACATTATTTTTAAATATTTTTTTATTATTAATAAATCTATTTGATTTACAATAAATAATATTACTGAATAATATCTGGAAACTTCTGGAAAATTCTATGGATTTCTAAACATATATATATTTCCCATATCATATAACATGTAACAAAATAAATAAGAAAACGACATTCATCCTTGTTTTTTTTCGGCATATGAATTTTTTGAAAACGTCTCTAAATCCTTGATTATCTTTATTTTCTTGCCACACGTGCCATCCTCTCGCGCTGTGCCAGCGTGGTGCAGCGCACTGTTCAGGAACCACTGCTCTATACGGAGCTGATAGGATAATGAAGAAAAGTCTATTTCCAACCTTCCTTAGCTGACTCTTCGAAATAAGCTTTGAAAACAAGGTCTCTACTTTCTTCTTCTTCTTTTGCCTTTTCACTCCTTATTAAGCATGGAGCCAGCACTGCAAGATGCTTCCATCAAAATAAAGGTAAAGGTAGTCCCATAGCAGATACTGCCGTAAGGGAGTGAAGTGTTAGAGACTTAACTATACTAGGTCCAGCATCAAGAGATGGGGTGACCAGTTCCCTTCCTTGCTGCCTTTTCCTTCCCTAACTCAAAGAGCACGGTCAGGTACATATTTACAGCAGGGTAGACTGTGAGTGTGTCAGTACCGTGATTTGAACCCAGCACCTTTGCCGTGATTGACCAGCGCTCTAACCACTCTGTCAATCGGATGCTGTAAAAGATTCAGGAAGAAAATTAATGGAACCTGTTATCTGCCGCTGCTGTTCCATAGTGAGGACTCCTTCCATCCTGCGCATGTCCATCATCATCAAGCGCTGAGACTCCAAGAACTGGTCATTAGCCATCTGCCATGTTTGTTTAAGGGCCTCATGCGACTGCCTCTCTTCTTCCAATATGCGACATACTACAAGTTTGATTGACACAAGAACGAAAACAACGACAGTGTTAAATGCCTATTAAAAATATTTGATCATGCAAAATCAACATAAAAATACAAAATAACCTTATAAGATTATTTCAGCTTAATTCAGCATCATCATTTCCTTTTTTTTTTTTTTTTGCTCCTTACAAAGCATGGAACCACTACTACAGTTGATGCCCTTGCTGGAAGCCTGTACCAAAACATTCACATGCTCTTGTGGCACTGGTTTCTGTAGCAATATGTTTTACATCATGAGGCTGCCAACCCCCCATGCTTAATCTCATATTAGCTGCTTCATATAGCATGCCTTTGTCTCCCCAGCGACATACAGCAGTCATACGGGACAATGCGGATTCTTTCACCTTTCAACTCCCAATGGAGCAAAGGCTTCAACAAACATGCTAAAGTCGTCCTGTCCTGTGCCATCACCTCAAGGTCTTTCCATGTCTTCTTCATCCCCTTTATGCCTGTTTTCAGTTCTCTTTTCCACGTGTTCTGTGGTCTTCCACTACTTCTCTTAGACAAAATGACCTAAGAGAGAATAAGGCTAGGTCTCTTTGGAGACAGAGAGAAAATAAGGCTAGGTCTCTTTGGAAACAGACAGAATAGGGCTAGGTCTCTTTGGAGACAGAGAGAGAATAAGGCTAGGTCTCTTTGGTGACAGAGAATAGGGCAAGGTTTCTTTGGTGACAGAATAGGTCTAGGTCTCTTTGGAGACAGAGAGAAAATAAGGCTAGGTCTCTTTGGAAACATAGAGAGAATAAGGCTAGGTCTCTTTGGAGACAGAGAGAGAATAAGGCTAAGTCTCTTTGGTGACAGAGAATAGGGCAAGGTTTCTTTGGTGACAGAATAGGTCTAGGTCTCTTTGGAGACAGAGAATGAATAAGGCTAGGTCTCTTTGGTGACAGAGAATAGGGCAAGGTTTCTTTGGTGACAGAATAGGTCTAGGTCTCTTTGGAGACAGAGAATGAATAAGGCTAGCTCTTTGGTGACAGAGAGAGAATAAGGCTAGGTCTCTTTGGTGACAGAGAATGAATAAGGCTAGGCCTCTTTGGTGACAGAGAATAGGGCAAGGTTTCTTTGGTGATAGAATAGGTCTAGGTCTCTTTGGAGACAGAGAGAGAATAGGGCTAGGTCTCTTTGGTGACAGAGAATAGGGCAAGGTTTCTTTGGTGACAGAATAGGTCTAGGTCTCTTTGGAGACAGAGAGATAATAAGGCTAGGTCTCTTTGGTGACAGAGAGAAAATATGGTTAGGTCTCTTTGGAGACAGAGAGAGAATAAGGCTAGGCCTCTTTGGTGACAGGGAGAGAATAGGGTTAGGTCTCTTTGGAGACAAGAGAATAAGGCTAGGTTTCTTTGGAGACAGAGAATAAGGCTAGGTCTCTTTGGAGACAGAGAATATGTCTAGGTCTCTTTGGAGACAGAATAGGGTTATGTCTCTTTGGAGACAAGAGAGAGAATAGGGCTAGGTCTCTTTGGAGACAGAGAATAGGGTTAGGTATCTTCGGAGACAAATAGGGCAATAGTTTTAAGGGGAGGTTTAACCCCCAAAAATGAAGAATTTCATTGAAAATATCAAATTTTAGATACATATTGCAATGGAAAGTACATTCATTTGCCCACATTTCTGTATGTTTATTTTCACTAAAACCTTTGAGGATGATTTTATATAAATTTTTAAAGTATGTCAGGTAAGTATATTTTTACCTAATTATATATGTAAAATATACAAATTGGTATATTTGTGATGCTATTTTGCGTCTAATGCATGGATTTTAATTTTCGGTACCATATTCATTTCCCTGAAGCAAACAGAATTCAAGTTTTTCAAACATAGTTTCATGTGTAAAAATAATTTTGACTGGCTAATTTTTATTGACCATGGGGTCCTTTGATGGGTCATCGAAATAATAACGTGGCTGGAGGTATTCCAGTAGAGTGGTAGGGTACCTCCTTATACGCAAATAAAGCTGCAGGTAAGAGCGAATCACAGGATTCTGGTTTCTCCTGTGCGAGCTTACATAAATTTGTAAGTAGAATCCCGTTATATCTTTCCACTTGTCCAATCGATTGTGGATGATAAAATGTGCGGACGAGAATATTTTGAAAAATCTTAAAAACTTCCTCCATCAGTTTCCCTCTGAATTGTGAACCATTGTCAGTTAATATCTGATAAGGGTATCCTAATCTTGTGAATATTGAGAGCAAAGCCTCTCCTACATGTACTGAGTCTGCTGAGGGTAGAGCAATCGCTTCCCCCCACATAGTACATGTCTACCAGAGAAAGGATGTATTTTTTCGGAAACTGACGAAAAGTGCATACACTCTGCTGAAATGAAGAATTTAATGAAAAGTAAGCTGCAAAGTATGACACAGAACATGGAATCAATAAAGGAAAATACCAGAGATGATTCCTACATAGCAGGGGGATACTGAGGTGAGTAAATTTTGTGTAAAAGTGTAATTCCTCCCTTTTTTTCTTAATTTTCTCAAAACCTCATTTTTCACACAAATGTGGGCACATTGCCCATGATTTTTCAAAAACTATTAGTGATACAGCAGTAAATTTTGGGTCACACGCTGTACACATAGTGGTCATTAAAATAAAGGATATATATTAACAAACTACAAAACTGTTGAGAAATAGCTAAGATACCCCCCTTAAAAATTTCAACTTTTTTTCGATTGGTATGTTAAAATCCAAAAAAACTCAGATATCAAACCAATCAAAATTATTTTAGTATACAATCATTATCATATATTAACAAATGAAACAGCCAAATTTCATAACTCAAGTTGTACTCACATTTGAGATATCTTGGGCAACAAAATACCCAAAAAAGCTAAAATTTGCTCTTTTTTCACTGTTTTTCCGCCATAGATTGCTAGTCTTTAGTATATACCTCAATGTTTTGTATTTTTTTCAGTCATTTTACTAGTATAAATGACCAGATATAGATATTAACTTATAATTCTGTGTTTTTCATTTTGGG
This sequence comes from Oreohelix idahoensis, assembly GCA_024509875.1. Lineage (NCBI taxonomy): Eukaryota > Metazoa > Mollusca > Gastropoda > Stylommatophora > Oreohelicidae > Oreohelix > Oreohelix idahoensis. The sequence goes on from JAMPIV010019121.1 coordinate 1,060,425, forward strand.
GGTTTAACCTCCCCTTAAACAGTTATTACTTAAAAATAAAAAAACATAACTAAAAACAGAATGTTAAAAATAAGTCAAACTTTGGTTTTAGTATTTTCTACTTTAAGATTTACATTGCATGCTTTGGGCTGGGCAAATGGTATCACAGCTGAAGAAAAGTTGAGCTTCTGGATGAAAGAAGCTTTTTGCCTCGTCTGCTCCATGCCCCCATGCCCTTAGCACCCAGGGTGGTTACCCTGTCCTAAGGCCGGCCCTGCCTATATGAGACTGGGCACGTGAAAGATAATTTTTTTAACACAGAAACATTTCTACTTTAGATGTAATTGATTTAAGTAATTGATTACTTTAAAGCAATCCGTAAAAAAATGTATACATTCTGAACAACCTTTCATGAAGTGCACAGCACAAAAAAGCATAGTCAGAAGTCCCCTTTCTCATCCAACTCTATCTTACATTTAAATGAATTTAAAAAAGATAAATTATGAGTCAAAATACAATGCAGACTGTGTCCCTCACCATCTTGTAATTCACTGTTCACTTTATCTGCATCATCCTGCAACATGCTTTTCTGTGTGCTGAGAACTGCAACATACATCTCCAGATCTTTCCGAGCCGCTTTCTCAGCCTTCAAGTAACTGAACAACTTCTCTACCTGATGAGAAATAATGGCTAGTTAAAGCAATGTGCATGCACAACAGTAACTTCTTCTTTGATCCTTAGCCGCCAACTATCAGAGCAATCAGTGGGCATCACGCCTGGTGGTGTCTTGTAGGACAGCAACAAACTGCTTCCATTTTGCACGGTCGGCGGCCATCCTTCATGCAGTGCCCCAGCTCTGGTTCATTCTTTGCATCTCGTCTCCACAGTTCTCCAGCAAGTTGTTTTTCACCTGCCTCTCTTTTGCTTTCCTTCAGGGTTCCATAGCATAGCTGTTCTTGTGATAGCATCAGGGTTTCTTCTGAGGACATAGCCAACCTAACTCCAGCATCTCCCAGCTATGATGGTATGCATGTCTTCTTGGTTGCTCTGAGTAAGCAGTTCTTGATTGGTGATGGTATTCGGCCAAAAGATTCAGAGAATTTTCCTTAGGCAGAAAGGCTGTTCTCACTTTATTCATTCTGTTGTTGATGTCTTTGCTTGTTCCGCCGGTCTGGTGTTACTATGCATCCCAGGTATGTAAATGTGCCTGTCTATTCCAGCCTCTGGTTCCTTATTGTTATGAGCTCAGGATTGCCCACACTAAGTGTCATGACCTGTCTTCTTTAGATTGATGTTCAGACCCAGCTGCTGGCTATACTTATTCAGTCTATCTGTTTTTTCTTGAATGTGTTGATGTGAATGTGCAAGAAGTGCAATGTCATTTGCATATTCCAGATCTTCTAGGGTAGAAAACATTGTATATCTTATTCCTATTGGACAGCCCTCTGTTGTCTGGCGCCCCTGTCATACTCTTATCTTCACCTCAAAAATTAGGTTGCTCTGCTCAACACTACATGTAAAGTTAGAGGCTGATTATGATTGAAACAATGCAGCTGGGAATTCCATAAGCCCTCAGTATTTTTCATAGGCTGTCCCTGTTATTTTTGTCAAAAGCCTTTTCAAAATCACCAAAGTTAATGTATAGCTGCCTCTGCCATTCTGAGCACTGCTCTATGTTTCTGAGGGTGAATATATGATCTGCACATCTTCTGTTCTTTCCCAAACCTGCTTGTTATTTCCTCAGTTTATGGTCTACTGCTTTTGAAATTCTCTGGAAAATTATCCTGCTTAGTATTTTACTGGGAATAGCAACTAACGGTATCTTAAAACTGATAATACAATAAGCAGCGACATGAGCTAGAAACAAATTATTATTAACATATGAATCTTAATAAATTATAATAAATTTGTGGCATAAAATTAATAATAAACGAATATAGGTAAATGGTGGGCACTTGTAAGACAGAAATGTAACCTACAACTACAAATTAAGAAATGCCTTCACATCTGCCCAATTACAATTTCCACACGTTTTCTAACAATATTCAGCTAAAAATAAATAAAATAAACCAAACAAAAAAAAAAAAAAAAAAGCAGGCTGAGGTTTGAGATCTCTGGTCTGGTATCATATTTCAATACCATAAGTTGCCAGTTTGCAAGACGAATAAATCTAAAATTAGTGCAAGCTGTTATTTTGGTCTTTCAAAGCATCAGGTAAGTTGCCATTCTGGACTGTCACAAAGTGGATTTATGTTTATAGAGTTTGCCTGAGTATAGGCAAGACCCTAGTATGAGAAAGTCCGAGAAGATAGAATTTTGATGAAAATGACGTGACTGTGGAAAGATGAGACTATTGGCTCAAGGGTGAGAACCTGGATTGACTCTCCCTTGCCGCTTCGTGACTTCAGAATTGCTATAGCCTCACCCCCTCTGACTACCTTTAAACAAAAGGAGATAAGGATTATCTAAGACCACAGACACACTGTACAGACGAAATATACGTACAGTACAGTATAGCGCCTGATCCAGTTTGCAATATATATATATATAGTTTATTTACACAATCAGCAAATAAAATTCATCACACAGCAAAGAAATAAATATCGTGCACAGTTGCACAGACCTGAAAAACCAAGAACCAATTAAGTAAATAGACGCATAAAACCCACAACCACATTCACTCTGTCAGTCACCCTGCTGGGGAACAAAATAGAATGATTAATGACTGAAACCACAATCTAACTGGTGGGGCATCTACTTTAGCCACCACTTCCTAATATTATAATATTTTCTACTGTCTCTGTCCTGCTGACTCTGCCTAAACGAATGTTTACACAGCTTCCAACTTGTTAGGCGATATGCGCCACTAACTAAAACACTGGACTGCTACCTAGTAGACTTTTGTAACGTCTATTACTCAGAAACTATCCTCTAAGGATATCATCAGACTCTACTGGTCCCGGCTATCTCCTCTCCCTCTCTCTCTTTCTTTGCTCCAGTGTCTCTCTGACACTCTCGACCTCTGTTGCGGTGGCGTTACGCCTTTTCTCGTTGACTTTTTCAGAACCAGGAATGTTCACCCTTTCTCCTGTGTTCTGACAACTGCTCTGATGACTTGATTATCAAGCACGAGGTACTTGATTACAATATAGAAGCTCCTCTTCTGTTGAATAGCTTCTCTGACTTGCCCCGTTATCCCGCTCAGGATTTAGGGGAACACTGCATTGATTTATGGCTGTATAACTCTAGAACAATCTCCCGGACACGTGCCATTGTTGGAGTGGTATAACGAGCTACTCGCTCTGGATTTATTTAACGATGAACACGTTCCTGCCAAAGCAAGGGGCTTCGCGGCATGCGAATTGCTATCATATTTCTTTCGCCTCTAGCGATATCGAGCTCTCGGCTCCTGCAATGCCAACCTTGCCGTTGGAAATCTGTATAGGACAAACTCCACTCTTCCACTGTACCGTGAACCGCTGTCAGACAAAAGAAATGCATCTAATGTACAACAACTTCACCCATAATTCAATCTCTAACATATAGCTCCCATAAATCCTACGCTACCAGCAACTCAATCCAGCTCCCCTTCACCCGCTATGCACACCGATACATAAATATTTCTAACCACGTGTCACTCAATCTCACACTCCTTCCCTTCAATGAAAATATTACTGGTACGTTAAACAAACTCCCGACACTGTCTGACCTTAATCTTTTGTTACGTGAATCTACCTCGTGTCAAAACATTCAAACTAGGGAAATTTCCTGTCCGAAATTCCTTGGTCTCCTTTTTAACATTTCACAGGAGGTTTCCCTGCTTAACCCTTCTTCTTCTTCTTCTTGCGATCGCATCTTTGATGATTACACCGTCAGACGAGTTCTCATGATGAATTCGACTGTTGTTTGAAGTTCCTCTTTAACTCCATATAGCTTTGAGTTTAGTGTTGAGTCATTGGGCCAGTATATCTTTCTTAACTGGTCATACAGAGCACAGTCCTGTAGAACATGCTCAGCAGTTTGTTCGTTTAATCCACATGTGCACAGTGGTGAAGCAGACAATCGTAGCTTGTGCATGTGTTTATTCAGTTTGTTATGCCCTGTCCTGAGTCGAAAAATAGTTATCTGTCCCTGCCGGTCGAGAGTGTGATAGTCGTCTTTGGGTTGGTTCTGTTCTCTTCTGATAGTCTGGATAGCTCTCTTTTTCTCAAAGTATGTGATTTGATTATCTTCTTGTTCACATTCTCCTCCCTTTTTTGCAAGTTTATCTGCCTTTTCATTTCCGGGTACACCACAATGAGATGGTACCCACTGAAGTATGGTTCTCTTTTTGGCAGCTACCTTGTTTAGTTCATTTCTCAGATGCGGGAGTTTACCACCCTTGAGAGCTTGCAGGACAGACAGTGCATCTGTGAGGATGACTACCTGGTTGCAGTCAGAGTTGGTGTTATAAATCATATTTGCAGCTTGCTCTAGAGCTTGAACCTCAGCTGTATAGTTGGAACAGAATTTACCAGTGGGAATGTGCCTAGTCTCATAGTGGTTGTCAGGATATGAGATAAAGATACCGGCACCTCCATTCCTAACAGCATTAGTTGCTGATCCATCTGTATAGGCATGTATCCATGATTGATCGGGATAGCTTTCTTGGATCATACTCAATGTAGCAGTTCGTTTTTGCAGATCATTATACTCACATCCACTTGTGAGGCCACTGACTGATGTATTAATTTGGAGGGCACTGCTGGCCTGCTCCCATGGTACAGGGTATAGGGTGGGCTTCAGTGGTGTTGTCTTCATGGATAGGTCTTCTTGATGCTGTCTTATAAGTCTTTTCCCCCGATGCACAAAGCTGCTACGCTTTAGACGTCCCAATACCAGATCATCTAGTCTTGCCTTCATTGGGTGCATTGGCATACTGTTGTACTTTTCCATCTGGATCATGGTTTTTGTGTCTCTTCTATGGGACAATGTCTGTAATCCAGCAACCTTCTGCATCTCTGTTATTGGTGTAGTTTTCATGGCTCCTGTAATGAGCCTGAGAGCTTGATTTTGCACCTTGTCCAAAGACTGCAAATGTGAGTTAGCAGCTGATGACCATGCTGCTGAGCTAAACTCTAAGTGTGGTCTTATTACTCCATTATAAATCTTCTTTAGATTTCATTCATTTGCTCCCCAGTTGGTACCTGCTAATTTTCTGAGTATGCCTAGTCGTCTTCGGGCCTTTCCTTCTGCATTTTCAATATGCTTATTCCATGTAAGCCTTTGGTCAAATGTCACCCCAAGATAGGTGGGGTAGCTTTCTTCCTTGATCACGGTTGTCCCTAGGTGTATGTTAGCTGATTTGTCCTTGGGGGCGAGGGAGAACAGTGTTGTGGAGGTTTTGTCTGTGTTTATTGTGATAAGCCATTTCTCTGCCCATGACACTAGCATGTCTGCTGCCCGCTGCATTCTATAATTTGCTGTGGTGACATTTTCATCAGCGCACCAGAGTACTAGGTCATCTGCATATAAGGCAGCTTTCACTCCTGCAGGGAGATCTTTCACCAGGTCACTGATGTAAACAAGGATGAGTGTTGGGGAAATTACTCCTCCTTGAGGTACCCCCTGATGGAGCAACACTTTTCTGCTCTGCAGACTGTCAAGAGTGACTCTAGTTCTCCTGTTATGCAAGTATGACTGGATCCATTTCATCATGTTGCCTTGGATTCCACTTCTCCTAAGTTTTGCAGTGAGGCCATCTTTCCACACCTTGTCAAAGGCCTGCTTGAAGTCGACCCAGATCGTTAGGACCTTTTTCTTCTCCTGGAAGGCATCTTCTATTGCTTGAGACAAGTAAGTAACTTGGTCTTCTATACTGTAGCATTTCTCTAAATCCAGCTTGTTCCGGCACCAGGATCTGCTCAGACTCTAAATACCATTTCAATCTGTGGTTGACTATTCGCTCCATAGTCTTCCCAACACAGCTTGTGAGACTGATTGGCCGGTAACTTGCAGCCTCGGTCTTACATTTCCCTTTCTTTAGTATGGGTATTGTGATGGCTTCTCTCCATACTTGGCAGGGGGGTATACCGTTCCTTTCAACCAGCTTGTGGTTGAATATCTCAAGCAGTTTTGTCTTTGCTGCTGAGCTCAGATTTACTAGCATTTCGTTGCTGATTTTGTCTGGGCCGGGTGACTTTTGAAACTTAAGCTTGGAAATAGCCTTCTGTAGTTCTCCTAGTGTGATGGGTTCCCTCATTGGGGCAGGAGTATCTGTCTGTCCCATGGTTGCCAGTATTTCTTTTCTTATCTCTCTCTGATGATCTATGTTAATGGGTAAGTTGCTTTCTGAACTGTATCTTCTAGCAAACAAGTCTGCAGCTTGTTTTCCTCTGAAAAGTTTGCCACCTTCATCCAATGTGATAGTCTGCCTAGGTGAGGAACGCTCTTCATTTAGAGACTTGACTAATCTCCAAAGTTTCCTGCCGTCTTTCTCAAGGTTCAGCGATGCCGTTTTAGTTCTCCAGCTTTTCCGTTTTTCTTCTAGCTTTGTTCTCTGAAACTCTGCTACAGCCTTTTTCCATTTGTTGTGAGTTTCAAGTGAAGGCTGAGACTCTGCGTCCTTTCTAGCCCTGTCCATAGCCCTGACGTTCTTGGAGTGTGCTGGACCAGTATGGTATGTAGTTACGCCGGCATCCTTTGGGAATGGTTTCTTTTGCAGCTTGTAGTATGCATCTGTTGAAGTCTTTTACCACTTCATTAATGTCTCTGTTCTGTACCTTGAGGGTAGACAGCAGCGTGTTCACCTGATGCCTGAATAAACCCCAGTTGGCTTTTTTGTAGTTCCATCTTGTAATGGCTGGGCCTGTACTGAGAGTTGCACTCTGGACAGTAAGAAAGATTGGGCGATGGTTGCTTCCCCCTAGTTGGTCTCCTACTTCTCTACTAATAGATCCAGCTATATCTGGTGTGGAGAAGGCAAGATCTGGTGTTGAAGTTGTGTGCCATCCTCTGGAGTAGAAGGTAGGAGTATCTGTGGCATTATTGACTAGGATTAGGGAGTGATCATCTTGCCAAGTTTCAACCTCTTCACCTCTGTGATCCAGATGGTTATAGCCCCAGCTCTGGGAGTGGCTATTAAAGTCTCCAACTGCTATAAAGTTGGTGGCTGGTACCTGTATAGAGCTGAGACTCAGGGGTTTGTTGTTCGGACAGTAATAGTTCAGGAGTTCTATTTCCATCTTGTCTACCTTTATCTGCAACAGCTGATATTCTGCTCCATCCATGTAGGTTTTCCTTTCGTGTGCAGGAATGTTATTCCTTACAAGAGTAAGTACTCCTCCTTTTCGTCTATCTTTTCTGTCGGATCTGAAGCATTGATATCCCCTTATTTTAAAGGTTTGATCTGCTTTCAAGTGAGTCTCTTGGATACAGCAAACACTGACTTGCTTCTCATACAAGATGTTTTCCAGCTCTGTCTTTTTGCTGTATCCAGCCTGCTTGCTGTTCACTCCCTCTGCATTCCAGTGCATCATGACAAGTGGCACTCTGGGTTTCTCTTTTTCTGTTGTGTTTTGGTCAGTAGTTCTCCTCCGCCGTCTGCTGACTCCACAAGACGGTCTAGAGGGTCCTCCAGTAGCTGAGGGTGGGCTCTGTCGAGGCTCAGAGCCCGGCACTGCACCTGCCTGGTGGAGCTCCACAGGGCGAGCACCAGTACGAGATTTATTTGACGGTGTACTCTCCATAGAAAAAAAAAAGCGAGTTGCATGATACTGTGGTTTCCGGTGCGCCTTCTGGCCCAGTATCTACGACTTTAGCACCTGTTCAACGGGAGAGTAGGCTCATCCCTAATCTGTTTATGTTCCCAGTAGTAGACTATTCGCAAGCAGCCTGGGGGTGTCACTGCTCTGCGCGGACCTTGTTTACCGAGGCGGCGTCCGAGCTCGTATGGTGAAAATGTGGTTGCGTTATCTTCAAAATAACGCATGGCTTTTCTGCCATCCTGCAACTTTGAGTTAGGGAGTTCTGAGCTCCAGTCTCTTTCCCAGGCATTTTATCCTGGCCTGGCACGCATACAGAGGACCCCACTTCTGGTTCTAAGTTAGCAGTTGGGGATAGGTGGGGTAGCACACTGTGCATTCCCCGTCATCCAGGGGGCTCTCCAACTATGCAGAGCTTGCACAATGCTGTGCTCTGGTTCTGGGCTCTCCCAAGGAATCCTCACGTCCTGCACAGAGCCACTTCCAGATACCCACCACCTGCCAACCCTCCATTGTAGAAATCTCCTGCATGCGGCCATCCAGTCAAGAGCCAGTATTAAGTCTGGTGCCCAAGTGATCCCCCCAAGCTCAGTGTGCAATGCTGGGTTCTCATCATGCTGCAACACAGGGGGGATTGTGATGCTCAGCCATCTCTCTCAACTCTGCACCGATAAGTGACATCGGGGACTTAACTGTGCCTCAGTACTGGGAGGCCCCGTTTCCGGGTACACCACACACAGCCAATTGAGGCAACGGTCGCCGTGGGCGTGTCTTCAGTGGGGAAGTTGTGGAGTCTTCCTGTCCATGTTCTTGCACATCCTAACACTGCCCGCAAGACATCGGAGGTTTGGAGAGTGGCCTTCTCTGCTTTTTTGAGCCGGGGTGGGCTCCACGGGCAAGTCTCGATGGGGATCGGGACGTGTCCACGCGCCAGTGGGCCCAGCATCGGCCGCATCTGATGGAGGACTTGCTCTGCCAGGTTTGAGTTAGTAAATTCCAACTTTGTCATCTTCATGGCATTGTGATGCTGGGGTGCCTGTGGATTTCCTACCGCCCCGGGTAGAAGCCAGAAGTGTACTGTGCCAGCTCTGGGGGAGATAAAGGGGGTGTTTCTGCGTCTCCTTGTGATATGTAGCCAAGGTAGGGCTCACAGTGCTCTTTCCCCGCCACCAAATTGCCTGCTGGTTACGCCGAGTTCTCCGAGGCTCTAGGCATGTGACCAAGAGTTGAAGGCAATAAGATCGTCACGTCCTGAGTCTCTGTGCCTGTACGATGGGTTCCGATCTTCAGGGAGCAGTCCACACTCGTTCCCACTCCCAAGACTTGTTCAGTATCCATCTGGCTCCTTCCCACCCACAGAGGGCGTGTACGGTGTAGTGCACCGGTTTTATTATCGAGGTTTGCTCCTCTAGATCCGTTGTGTTTAGCCTGAGGATTCGCACCCTCAGTTACCAGGACTACCTCGAGGAGGGTGTGGCTCTTCACCACGCACAACGATCTTGGGGTATGAGAGGTTTTGCTAGGCCAAGAGACTAACACCGCAATGGTCGCTCCTTTCATGAACAAGAATTCACTAGGCCTAGGGTGAAGGAAGGGGGGAAACCCACTACCCACAGCACCAGCACATCATACCCCCTGTCTGTAAAAGACTTTGCCCCCCTGCTTAACCCAAAAATTAAATTACTTCTCTTACTGCATTCCTAAACATTTGAGGCACAATAAACTTGGATCATGACTACCAAGTGTCAACCTTCCATTGCTTTTCTGCATGCATTGGGAATTAAACCCACTCCACTTTGGTTGCAACTTCCAAAGTGACTCCTGGTTTTATCCATTCTGCCAACCTGAAGCACCAGTGGAAGTAAAAATGATGTATATAAATTATTGTCCTGATTTGCATAGCCCAGGGTTTCTTAACATTTTTTTGTGTGCCCTGGACCTTTCTGATTGCCGGATGAAAGCTATGAACCCCTCTGATTGTCTGGCTGATGAAAGCTATGGACCCCTTCACTGAAAAAACAACTGACATAAAAGCATAATTAAAATCTTTACATTTTATATTCAAGGTTTTGTGCATGGACCCCCTAGAATCCATTCATGGACCTCCCAAGCTGTCCAAGGCCATAGGTTAAGGAACCTTGCCATAGCCCAATGCAGTTGCTCCACATCTAAAATGCTTCACTTAGTGTGGAGAACAAAGCATAGCTAATGAAGTAAGCAGATCAAAGTGTATCAGTTTATTCACTATCTATAATAAGAATTTAAAAAAAGATACTCTGTTGAAATCTTTGTCATTGGAAGTAAGAAAGAAGTTCTTCATTGTTATATAGAACCAATCCTGGCATATGGGAGTGAGTCATAGATAATTAGTAAACAAATAAGGAAGGCACTAGAGACAACAGAGATGTAGTTTTATAGAAGAATGTTAAAAATACCATAGACCGCCAAAAAGAGTAATGAGGATGTCCTGAAAGAGGCCAATGCACAAAGGAAACTTATTTCACAAGTTAGAAAGAAGCAATCCACTTTTTTTGGGCATGTTATGAGAAAAGGAAAGCTGGAATATATTGTAACAAAAGGTAAGACTGAAGGAAAAAGAGATAGGGGAAGACAACGAGAGCAAATACTGGACAGTTTGACATTGTGGTATGGAAAGAAGTCAACAGCAGAAGTGATAAATTGTACTGGAGACAGGAAGTTGTGGAGAGACATGATCTCCCATGCCACTAGGCATGGTACTTGAAGAAGAAGTTGAAATTTTACAGTGTGTTATTTGCATGCTGGCACATGCACAGAGTCATATCAGGAGTCATCCTTATATGACCACCAGCTATGCACAATGCTAAAGTATGTAGATTTGGATGTGAACGTCTGTGAGGCTGATTACACCCTCGTTGACTCTTGAAATCATCCACACACTTTCAGGGATTCCCTCTGTGGTGAAACATGTTGAGAACTCAATATTGGACTCTAAGCTTGGAGGAGTCCCTTGAACCCAGACATAACTCTGGCTTTTACCTGGTTGTCTGCATGCAGGAGGATCTCACCATGGACTCTATGATAGGCAAGGGGAGCTGAGAAGTGGCTCTGTGTAGGATGCGATGATTCCTTGTCAGAGCCAAGAACCACAGCACTATTTTAGCTCTGCATATTCGGACAGCCCCCTTGGATGGCAGGGAATGCACAGTAAGCCACATGCTACTTCCTCCTAGCTTGGGATCAGATGTGATGATCCTTTAAATGCAAGCCAAGTTAGAGAAACTGGAGATCAAGATTTCAACTCAACATGTTTCAGAATGGCAGAAAATGCACAGGAAAAGCCTAGATCTACAGTGTAGATAATACCAAGGACTCTTCAACTTAGTGTTGGCTGCAAAAGAGCGAACAGCTCAACAGCTCTAGTTAAACAACAACAACAACATGCTGGCACCTAATGGCAGCCATGAAAAGTTAATGTCAAGCAAAAAATGTTTCAGTGGGCAAAGAATTAATGAAACAAATTCAAAAGTGTCAGTGATGAGCTTTCATTTGCATATTCCCTCATCATGGCTAATTAATTCTATTTTTTTTTCCCTCACTGTGATTTTGTAGAATTTTGGCACAGCATTTCAAATTATGAAAGCCCCATACGTAAATTATGAAGAAAATCCCTTAACTCTTAGTATACGAGCGGCATTTTAGAAAGGCCGATGATCGATCTGCACTAAATAATTTATTTATAAAGATAACATAAAGTGTTATATATCAAAATGTGAAGAAATGAAACCCCTATATCATGCACGTAACTAAATTGTTCAGTGGTTTTAAACATGCATTCACCTATACATTTTCGCTATTGACGGGGATCGATCATCGGCCTTTCTAAGAGGCCGCTCGTATACTAAGAGTTAATCACACAATCCCAAGACCTGTTAATTCCAGAAAAGATATATGAAACTTCTGTCTGCAATAGTTTAAGTTTTCCATGCAAACGGAATCTAGATCTGGTAAAGTAGGGGACTTTCTGCCTCTAGAATCATCTGCCCCATAGTCTGGGCTGACCTGTTTAAAAATAAATGAATAAAAATTTACATTTCCTCTACATACAGACTCTGAATAACATTAATAATGTAAATGTGTCCCTCTAACTCTTTAGAAAAAAAAAAGGGATCTTATTAAAGTGTTCTTCCAATGGCAACTGACCACAATAAGAAGCATCAGCCCAAGTTCTAAAGACTATTATCCATATCAACATCAGAACAAGTATGAAACAACAGTTGAAGGTCTCACTAAATATGGATTTTCATTAAAGGATCAACACTACTAACCACAGTAGAAGTTCCACTGCGATAAGGCTGTCATGTCCCTATGACTTTAATAATAGATTTTCCACAAGTTTTATAGGGCTTTATATTGACATTATTAGAAGGCAGATATGACACTTGTACCAATTTTTATCTCGGGGCAGTGAATAGTCTAGTTTCTCTGTTTATGGAAGTCAAGGTCTCAGCTTTTACTTGAGACAGGTTTTTTTTTTTTTTTAAAATATTCATAATTTTTCATGAATTAGATAAGGATTATTTACATTTTCCAGAATTATTTCTTTAAAATCTGAAACCATGCTTCCAATATCCATGATGACGGGAATATTTGCTACGGCTGCTGTTAGTAGTACTCATTTATTTTACTTTACTCTTATATATCTACTTTATTTCTGCTATTTTCATGAAATTTTATAAATAGTACATCCTGTTTTTTTTTTAAACCAATGTTTGGAGTAAGGCCTAACATAAACATCATTTTGCATTTTTCAAAGCTGTCTACCACTCCTTTAATCCAATTTCTTCTGGCCCATCCTCTTCAGATCACCTTCCTCCTCTTTCTGGTGAAGGTGATCATGTCTCATCACAATCTCTAGTCCCTGGTGCTCTCACTTCCGTTGCTAACATTCTGACATGCCATGTTATTAGAATGTTCAGTATCTTTTCTCTTAGTCACCTTCCTTCATTGCCCTTCAATTTAGCCTCCTATGACAAAGTTGTTGCTTTTTTTTAAATTAACCATCTTCTTCTAGAAACATGCCCTTTTATAGTGGGTGACTTCTGAATCTTCATCGTTCACTTTAGATTTGCATGGAGTCTAAACATTAGCAAAACGGTCATGTTCACTCTGAGCGCCATCCAGATCATATCGTAACTTTTGTTTACTTTGTACTTGGTGTCGGAGTTTAATGTTCCGTGTCGGAGTGTTTTAACTTTACTGGATACGCCGATCAAGCACATAATTCCGAGCCAACTGCATCAGAATAGGTGTCTATCGCTGGTTGAGGTCGTTTGTGCATCAAATGGTCATGATACCTACTTTCTTGTAAACTCCGATACCAAGTACAAAGTAAACGAAAGTCTTAGACGGCGCTCAGGGTGAACATTACCAACAAAACAACTTCTCCAAGACCTTCAACAATTTCCCCCTTTTTCAGACCTCTTCCTCATCATCATTTCCCTTTGTTTGCTCTTTATGAAGCATGGAGCTACTATAGCAGCCAGTCTCCTTACAGGAAGCCTGCATCAAAGCATTGATATTTTCTTGCAGTTGCAGTTTCTATAACATTTTTGTTTTACTGATGAGGTTGCCAGCCAGATGCACAACCTCATATCATCATCATCATCTCAGCCCGTAACCCGTCATGGGTCGTAGGGGTGCCATGGTGGAAGCATCAGCAGACAGGGTCCTCCACTGCTCTCTATCCTCAGCAATGCGTACAAGTGTGGAAAAACCGTGTCCTGCCCATTCTTTGATGTTATCAGCCCAGGATTTTCTCTGCCTTCCTCTTCTCCGTTTACCTTCGACTGTTCCCTGAAGGATCGTTTTCGAAAGGGAGTCATGACGAGTTACATGCCCAAACCAGGCAAGCTTTCGACGTTTCACTGTTGACAAAGTGGTTCTTGGTGGCCTGCATAGGTGTTTATCTTCTCTCTAACATAGACATTTGTTTTGTGCTCTTTATAGCAAATGCGCAAAATTCTTCTATAACATTTATGCTCGAAAGCCTGAATCCTTCGCTCCGTATCTGCAGTGAGTGTCCAGCTCTCACACCCATACAAGAGAATAGATAATACAAGTGATTTGTATAATTTGATCTTCACAGGAAAACTGATGTTACTTTTCCAGATCACATTCAACCTTGTCATGGCAGCTGAGGCCATCTCAAGTCTTGTCTTGATTTCTTTAATTGATCTTCCATCACTGCATATAGTGGACCCGAGATATTTAAAGGTGTTAACTTCTTCTAACGTTTGCCCATTTAACGTAATGTTGGTCGGAACATGTTTCTTATGGCTATTCACCAATATCTTGCTTTTTTCTATATTAATTTCCATCCCATACGTTCTTGTTACTTTCTCCAGTCTAGAGGTAAGGTCTTGAAGTTCTGATTCTGATCCAGCTATCAGATCAATATCTAATTACTTATTGTTCATGACTCACTCTAGGGCTGGATTATCCATTAGGCTAAGTAGGCTGAAGCCTAGGGGGCCCAGAGCTCTAGGGGACCCATGCATAAAATTAAAAATGCATAGATTTATGTACAAAAAGAAAATGTTTGCACTTTTGCAATTGCATGTATAACATTCTAAACAGACAGTAAAAACAAAAATAGCTTAAAAGACATAATACACCGGCAAAATCATAAAGGCGAATGAACTATTTGCTATTCCATGAGGTGAAAGGGGGGGTCCAAACACCAAAAAGCCTAGAGGCCCCTTCTTGGCTTAATCCGGCCCTGACTCACTCCCAATATGATAGGAATGCCCTGTGTAATACTGAAGAACTATCTTTGTTACTTCCATTACAAATATTTGTTGCATATAATGCCTTCAGTTTTATGAAACAGTATGTTTTGCTTATGTTATTCAATTCTTATTTTTTTTTTAATGATGCAACTTCCATCAAATGCTATTAATGTGCCAAAGTAACAGTATACAACAATTTTGTTTTATAACTGTCCCATTTACTTTGATTGTGTATTTGGAGAATTCTTTTGCTTTAAGATGACTCATGTTTGCCAAATCTGCTGTTGACTTCTTTCCATGCCATGAAGCCAAACTGTCCAGTACCTCTTCTCTTTGTCATCCTCTATGACTTTTTTCCTTCAACCTGTAATGTTGTCACAATATATTCCAATTTTCTTCTTCTGTTTCTGTGTTCCTTCTTCATGTTATTTTGCATCCCCATCCACCTTTCTTACTCTGGGGATTCCAGAATAAAGACTGCCTTGTAACCACATTGTTGCTGAAGCTTTTGTGGCCTCAAGTTTCTAAAAGAATGGGGTAGCTGGCCCAGTGCCCAACTTTCCTTTGTCGCCTTTTAAGACATGCATGGTAGATTACAGTGTTACTATTCTTTGCTTCCCTTTTGGGCTCCTGTAACACATCATTCAAATAATGTTCTGGGCTAAATAAAATGTAGGCTCTGTTCTTGGTCACCAGCAGAAACAAAGGCAGAAATATGATTGTGCAACTACAGCCATGGGAACAGAAACTTCATGATAAAACAGAATATAGAAATACTGTCATCCAAGGAACTTCACAAGAACTGTTGTTTCAATGACGTTATATAAATATATAAATTCTAGAACATGTTCTTAAAATAAAATTTATTACAAATATTTTTCTTTTTTTGCACTGAACTATAATAAGCGCCCAAAAAGTATAATTCTTGTGTGACTATGGACTTACATCCATTATTGACAGCCCTCTTGACCTGTAGTTTTGCATTTCATATCAGACCATTCTATTATTTATTATTTTGTTACTTCACTGTCCTTACCATGTGTTTATTGTCTGTTAGATTCTTTGCAATGATAATTATTTCTTTCTTGTTGTGTATTTTGACTTGCTTCTTTAGTGTTACTTTTTCCTTGAGTTACCTGTGGTCTGTCTTCCTATCAATCTCTGCCCCGCTAATCTTATCTTTATTTCATCTATATTTTTCCACGTCCTTGCAGTGTCCTTCGTCTTCTTTTCTTAACGTATCTATATTTCTTATTTTTTGTTTCCTGTTTGTGAACGAGGCTGACATAGTTTAGATCCCATGTTTTGACTGCGTTGTTCTATTGCATTCTGGCTAAACACAAACCATTTCATTCACTATTTTTTTAAAATATATTATATACAAGGCCAAGTTGAAATCATGTTTAACCCAGACAAAAAAAAAAAAAAAAAAAATAAGCACAGGACACAAGAACAAATTTCTCACTTTTCTCATACTCTCCTCCAAATTTTCATGTTCGGCATTGGTGTTAACTAAACCAATAGCACCCACACGCTTTATAGATTTAGCCACAGCAGACAAAAAGCTCTCTCTGTGATATAAGAATAACAAATCAGATTACTAACAAATCAATATATAAAATCCAATCTATAATAATGATTTTGTTATTTATCTGCACCATTAGCATTACTAGGTTCTTCCAGACATCAGTACTGTATAGTCTGCACAGATAATATCCTTGATTAAAAGAGTTTTCTGAATTATTGACAATTTTTGAAATAAGGACATGTTTTAAAACTTTCATCTACTAAGTATGCGTCTGATTGACAGAGTGGTTAGAGCGATGGTCTCTCGTAGCAAAGGTGCCAGGTTCGAATCACAGTACCAACACGCTCTAGTTTACCCAGCTGTAAATGAGTACCTTTGAGTTAGGGAAGGAAAAGGCAGTGAGGAAGGAAACTGGTCACCCCACCTCTCAACGCTGGATCTAGTATGGTGAAGTCTCTAACACTTCACTCCCCTGGGGCAGTATCTGCTATGGGACTACCTTTACCTACTAAGTATACGGTGAACCTGTGATAGGTGTGACTGATTAACTGACACCAACGTATTTCTACTGCTACCTGTGAGCATGTCCGCTGTACGTCTGCTCAAGGTTCTTCTTTATCTTCTTTAACCCTTTCATTTCAGATTCAAGTCCTCTTCTTCATGCATTTGTTTGGTGCATGGCCCCATGCCCAACCCTCCTTAATCGCCTTTTATGGCATGCATGGTAATTTACAATGTGACTATTATTTGCTCCACCACTACCTCTCTTACCCTGGGGATCATATCTGGACATATACAAGAAAAATATTATAAAGGTTTATAGTAACGGGAAAGAACAAAGGCTAGAAGAGAAAAGACATGGCGTAAAAACATAGAGAATGAACAGGCCTACAATATGACCAATGTAGTGACAAAAGAAAGAACGCAAATGCTACAGCATACTTCTCTTGGCTAAGCTTATTTCTCAACTCCTGAATCTCTTCTTCATAATTTTCATTGAGAGAAACCAGTTTATTTCTCTCAGATTCATACTGTGCTGCGATGCTGACAGATGCTGTATCTGCTGCTTCTGAAAATGAAACCAATGCATGACCTATTAATCTGATTTTGTATTAATAATATCGCAGTTAACGGGTGTCTTTGAAGACAGAAAGAAATAGATATGACTTATAATGGACCCTCAGGCATGTCGTATAAGGTGACACATATGAGGTTTTGCACAGGGCTCAGTGTATTTGTTGCCATTTCACTGATGTTTTCATTCAGTCTTCTCTCTTCAAGTCTTGATGATGGTTATGATAATGCTAAAAGCGCTATCATGCCAAAATAATACTTTCCCTTTCAACAGTAATAATATATAATATTCTTTAGTGCTGAAATATCACAATGGCCTAAACAGAAGTAATTTATAATCAAAGTTAAGCCTCTCTGTATATTTTATTGTAAAATACTATTTTTATTTCACTAGACAAGCAAATTCCATATCTGCATGGTTATGAACTATGCCTTTTAAAAAGGTACAACATAAAAATCTGCACAAACCTTTCAACAGCTGTTGCAAACTGGCCACTTCTTGCTGGTAATTAGACATAATACTGTTTATCTCCTCCTGCTTACTGGCTTCAGAGACTGCTGCTGCTGTATGTACCCCCTCAAGCTCCCAACGTATTTTGTCCATTTCCATCTGCATGCTTGACAATTCTTCCCCCAGCATTGCTACTTTGACTTCATTAGCCAAGCATCTTTCATGCTCTATCTTTAATTCCTCTGCAAGAAAGCTCAGAAGTAGTATTTCAGAAGATGAGGATTGTGGCAACAATTTTCAAATCTCCTACAAAAACAAATGCTGACACATAGTTGGAATGAAAAAAACAAAACACCGTCACTGATGCTCAAACAATGAAGTTCTGCAACATTTTATTTTCAAATTAAAGGACCTTTTCTTTATCTCTGTTCAAACATTTAACAAGAGAACATAGGGGAGGCCAAAGAGAACAGGGAGAAGTACAATGAAAGAGAAAGACAAGCAGTATCTCACAAGAAGAGTTGAAAATGACACCCAAAACAGAAATCTGCTGAAGTGTTGACCTGCCGATACTTGCTGAAGTTTTTGCGGCTTAAAGATTCTGCAGGATGAGATAGCTGGCCCCATGCCCAACCCTCCTTAATCGCCTTTTATGGCATGCATGGTAGGTTTCAATGTTACTATTATTTGCTCCCCTTTCTGGTTCCAGAATTACACAGGCGAAAACAGAAACTGGAGGTGAGCTTAAGTTGTAGTTCTATGTTCTACAAAGAACAAACGACTTAGTGTGAACATTCACTTCTAAATAGTTATTTCCTTATCACCATCCTAATCATATCACTTCCTGGAGGTTGGGGTTGCCAACTAAGTTTCTCCATTCCTCTCTCTTTTGGACCCCTCTTAAACCTTTCTTTCCTCTTTCTCATGTCTGTCACATGGGGCATTGTAGGCAATTTCTTCTTCTTCTTCTTCTTCCTCGTTCGTCCTGAAAAGGACGTTGGTTGCGTTGTGTCTGTTTACAGCGGAGCTGCGATATCTGCACCTTTCGGCCGGCACATCCGACTTCAGCACGGCATTTTTTTGGGACCGGGTTTACCTTCCCTCTTCGATCCCTACTCTCTCAGCCAGACTGCAGTGATGCAGCCTGTTTCCAGGACTACCACGTGGAGGTGGAGTAGGGTCTTGGTCAGCTCTGGTTTGCTGACCCTGACGCCAGCAGTCAAGCTATGGGTAGCTGACTGCATTCTCTATTGCTGTGTCTTTGGGTCCCGTAGGCAATTTAACATCAGTTTCCAGTCCAGTCCACTGTGTGGGTATTGGCATGGCTTCCAGGAACTTGAAGATATCTTGTCCCCATGTACCCCAAAGGTTACTTTTTCATGTCTTCCCTCAGATTTTTAAGTCACTGATCATGCTACAAAATACTCCAGTTTTACTTTCTAGTTTGTAATTTACACTTTTAAATTAGGCTACTTCCAGGTTATCTTCCCCCAGCCAATTATGAATCATGGCTTAATAATGCTTAAAGTAAATGTGAGAATGAAAGGATATAGTATACATGATGAGAGAGAGAGGAAGGGCAGAATGTCAGACGGGCCTGCGAGCCCAATTCTTAACCCTTTGAAAATAAAGTTCGTTCGTTCTTCATTTCTTATCTTAGCTTTACAGTTTATAATCAGAATCCTTTTTAGGTAGTAAACTACATTACCTTTTAATTATTTTAAATATCAGCAAAAGAAAATGCAAACACATTTTTCTGTCAGTCTCATGTATGTCATACCTTCCTTTTGTAAGAAAAGCTCTCGAAACTTCGCCCGCTTTAGTCCAAAATCTCTTTCAAGATCAGATTTTTCTTTCTGCAGCTGACAAATTTTTTCTTCAAGTTCATCTAAGGAAGTTAGCAATAAATACATTCACTACCTTGCTTTGCTTCATTTAACGAGAACAGGCATGTTGTAATGCTCCCAGATTTCAGAGTGTTGGAATGCAGAAAGAATGAAAATGGATAACAAGATTAATATTTTTACATGCAAAATTATGATAATTTCTCATGTTTTGCAAGCAGATTATCACGAAGGTGGTGTCACAGTTTTAACCTTAACCTTTCATTAGAAGATAGTCTCACTGCAGTTACTGCCGTAGGGAAGTGAAGTGTTACTGACTTCACTATACCAGGTCCTGCTTTATGAGGTGGACAGACCAGTTTCCTTACTAGCTGCCTTTGTCTTCCATAACTCAAGAGCAGAGTCAGGTACCCATTTACAGCTAGGTAAACTGGAAACTAAGTTTTCAACTCTGTAACTCTGCAGTGAAAGACAAGTGCTCTAATCACTCTGCCAGTCAGACTTTTCAGTAAGCTACAGTAAAAGACCAGACAAGTGCTGGTGGAATACCAGATGAGAAGCAGATGCTAGAGATGGATAGGGCACACATTGAGAAAAACCTGCTGATAGCATTACCTGGCAGTTCTTTTTCTGCAATCACCAGGGTAAGAGAGGTAGAGGGAAACTAAGGAACTCGTAGAGAAGAGAACTGGAGACAGACATGAAGGGGATGAAGAAGACATGGAAAGACCTTGAGCAGATGGCACAAGACAGGAAGACTGCATAAGTTTACTGAAGACCTATGCTTGCTGTGGAGTAAAAGGTGATAATGATAGTAAAACTGTTGTGCAATTAATACACAGACTTTTGATGTACAATGAACAGATTACACTATAATCCTTGCTCACAAAATGAAGTTCTGCAACATTTTATTTCCAACCTTACTGACATTTTCTTTTACTCTTGTGTGAACAATCAGTGATCAGTACAGATGGAGATTCATGACAGAACCGTGGACAGGACAAACCTGGAGAACCACCCCATTCCTACCCACCCACCAAATACACAAACTCAATTACAACCTCCTTTAACACAATCTCCCAATTTCAAACTCCCCCATCCTCAATATCCCCAAACCATCACACCATCACAAATAATCCTTAATCTCACTTCATACCTATCCCACATCCTTACACTATACCTATCAATCCACCTAAAAAATCCCCAACAATCACAAATCCTATTACACTAAAATAATAATAAATCTTATTCAATAAAAACTATTTTCAAATTATCCCCCCCCATTATATACCAAACCTAATCACAACCTATATACCCCCAATCTTACAACAATACCCAAAATAATCATTCATCATTAAAATACACAACAAATATCACAAATAAATTATACAAACCTCCCTCCATACACCTAATCACTCATAAAATTACAAATTACACAAAAATCATCTACCACAACAATAACTAACCCATTCCCCACCACACATCAACCCATCTAATCCCTCACAACCCAACTATAACCTAAATCCATCAAATCACCCAACTCTTCACACAATATAAATTATCATAACCCAACTTCCCCCTTCAATTA